>JASVER010000176.1:168942-249893 GCA_030449065.1 Oceanodroma leucorhoa
ACTTTTACCCTTCCGATTCTCTCCCCCGTCCCACCCGGGGGAGAGTGAACGAGCGGCTGTGTGGTGCTTAGTTGCCGGCTGGGCTTAAACCACGACATATGGTTGTGGTTCTGGACTAAACATGCAATTGCACACTTTCAGTGTGAATATCAACTGATGAGAAAAAAGCTGGGGGTGAAGCGACACTAAGATGTTTGAGATGATGTTGTATGCTCTTGCACAGGTACTGCTTTTCTTGTTTTCTCCCTAGCCAGTGCTCTCAGCTGAGACTGAAAATCTGCATCAGCCAACAAATTGCAGCCTCCAAACCCCACTGCGCTCAGAAACTGGATCCCCCAGAAGACCTAGTTGCACACTGCGGGTCAGCTCACTTACCTTGCGCCACCTGTAAAATTGTAGCTTTTCTATTTACAAAAAATGATCAAAGCAGGTGCCCTAGAAAATACTGTTTTGAGTTCCATAAATGCTATACTTTTAAGGCCGTAATTGTACAGCCATTTATTTGCTTGTTGATTGGGTTTTTTTTCAATTTTCTTTCTAGAGTTTACAAAAAGAAGGGCAAATTAATAACTGGGACTGATAAAACAGTCACCCAGGAGTCCCATTTATGTTAAAGTTCTCACATCTGCACTCCACTATGATAATACACGTCCATATCAGTGTATTCAAGTGAATGTCTAATAGCTGAAGCACATGCCAATTTGTGCACAACATATCATAGAGCTACAGAACTAAGGTAGATCCTGGCATGAATTGGAGGAGAGGTGCACAGCTCTTTAGTGTGGTGCAAACTTTTATGTGTGTTTCTAAGCTGAATAGCTTCTTTCAGCTCATTTTGACTCGCCCGATAAAATTTACTGAAATGCCTTTGGAAAAGAAGCAGAATTTTAGTTTGAGAGTTTTTTTCTAAAGATATAGAAGCACATCAAAATAGCAGCTTGCCTTTATTTACATGTAAGAATAAAAATCAGTGTATCTTTGTTCACAGTGAAAGTTTCCACAAAGGATGTCACATTTATACGAGAGAGAAATGGAGACTGTGTCAGAGAGGGAGAGAGGTAAAGGACACAATCAGGCAGTCAGTAGTACCTGTGCCTCCCTCCAAAGGGGAGTCCCTTTATGGGAGTACTCTTGTATAAAGCTGAGCATGCGAATAATAGCAGAAGGTCGCTGAAGTTAATGGAGTTACCAGATAAGGAGTTTCCATTGTAGCAGTGCTGAGAAAATGTGTCTATAACTTCCCCACCTCTTCTAATACGTTTGCTTCAGAGGACCTGATTTGAAAAGCAGCAGCTAGCTCAGACCTTTTAAGCAACACAGGAAATCCCTTTTAAAGGTTCCTGCTCCCAGTTTGAAAGCACTGCAACCACACGATCTAAAGTGCCAATCTGATATAATCTCTGCTCACTCTATGCTGTTCAAAAAGGATGATGACAGGTTAATTTTATACCAGCAGACTTCATGCCAGACTTCATGCCACTTTATGCCAGATCAGTTATTGTTTATCCTCCCAGTAGGTATGAAAGCATAAAGCTGGAATAAATGCCATGACACATGTTCTGGTACACTCAGCAGATACATGATGAAGGGGATCAGACACGTCCTGCTGCAATCTGGCAATGCACAGGTCTGGTACTAATGATCATGGACTCATGACCTTAGAGGTGGCAGGACTGATCTGCCTGGCCCCACACTGAAAGCTGGAGAAAGGTGAGTCTGTGGAAGAAAATCATCCGGGTGTTGAAGCTTTAGGGCTCACTTACATTTGAAATGAATATGTACCTAAGCAGCACACAGACTTACAGCACTATAGGGATTGCCGAATAACGCCACTGAGCTCTGCAGTAAGGGCACTTTGGCATGGGTTGAAAAGAGCTGACCCTTCCCAATACAAATAGTCACTCATCGGGTAACTCAGAAACAGATCTGGGGAGTGCAGAGAAACTCTCTGCTGTGTCGACACAGTGTTCAAACTTTGAGAAGTATTTAAAAGTATTGACATAGATTGTCCTCTGTTCTCCCCTCCTCTGTGATCATCTCTGTCTTTGTAAAATAACTTGCCAAAGTTTTTTTCCAAATTACAAAACAGGTTTTAAAAACAACTACAAAGGTATTTGGGAAATCAGATTCTGAGACAGAGTCCAGCTATACAGCTCAGTTGTAATGAAGAAAGTTTGTTTCTATGTATTCAGAAAAACTCTTCAAGGGGATTTGTAGGGGACCTACATCCATCTCAAAACTATGATGGAGTAGGCTATGCTGATGCCCTTCAAATAAGCCTCATTGTTCTCCTCCCACATTTCCTGTTCTTTGTCACCTTTCATAAGGGTACGTATGAAGACAGAAAAAAATGGTTTAACCATCTCGTACTTTTGTGGAAAATTTCAAGGTCATCTCAATTTTCTACTGAAATAAATCCCGTCTCTAGCAAAGACCATGAACCTACAGTGATAATATTGTTTTGTGACACCATGAAAATTTATGAAAGCATATATCTGGGAATTTCATCCTACTGCTTTAGTAAGTGTTTTGCATTTGCCATTAGTATCACTAGCTTATTGGTGACTCCAGCATGGTAATGTGAATTTACTAGTTTGTGTACTTTCAGTATCTTTTCACAGTCTAATTTTTAATAATTTTTAAGATTTACCCTGTTTTTTTATTTTCTTCTCAAAATCACTTGCCAGCAATGATCATGTAATGGATTTGTGAAATTATCAAAGTTCAATGTCAGTGTCAAATGCCAATTTTGTAACTTTCAAAATTATTTCCTGTGACTTTTCCCACCATTTAACTATTATCTGATATTTATTTAAATGGATAAATAAACCCATAAAATATGCTCTTTTACTAATAGTTAACATTTTCCGTTATTTGGTACTTTATAAAATGAATCACCGTTTTTGAGCTCTCAGATACATTTTTATCAGCTGTCCTAAAATTATATATGTTCTATTAGAATACATACAGTATTCAGCATTTTAAATAACAAGCAGTTCAAATAACATACCAAATTACTTTTGTGTTCGCTGAAAATAATAGTTCAATATTTGCCTATTTGTATACATGAAGAAATATGTTACCTTTCATTTTAGCAGCATGATAGATTAGAAATATTTCCCATCTTGAAATGTTAAATAGCAATGTGATTACTGGGCACTTTTTTCCCATTTCCTTTTGTGCTGTGAATGATTTTGTGCATCATTTTTTAAAATCTTGACAGACTGTTGTAATATTTTAAAATGCAATTCCATTCCTACAGCATCTAAATTAAAAAAAAAAAAATTCCCAAGCTTCACAACCACTGCCATTGGGGTGCTGTTGATTTTTTACTGATTATAGACTGCAATGAATTTTGAAAAATCAGAATTATTCAGTTATTGATATTATGGTGTATTAATGCTTGGATGAACTTGTCAGGAAAAATTAAGGATTGACCACAAAATAATTTTAACTCCCAACTCCTGCTCCTTCAGGCTGCTGTGCACAACTGCAAGCTCTGCTCACATGGAAATGTCTCCAAGTCTGTTTCTTCTATTCTTTAGTATTAAATATACGGTCAAGTCTCATTTTATAATTATGTTTCACCTCAGTAGCTTAAAATGTTACCAAACATCAACTTTTCCAACAAAAACTGAGGCTACATGCTTTCTCCGTACCAGAATACCAGATGTAACATCTAATATTAGATGATTTATGCTCAGTGTTTTCAAAAAGGAAAATTGATTTTGTCAGTCCAAAAGGAAATAACCAAAGTGGTATGCCTGGCTCTTGGTTTTCAGCTGATCTTCCCCACATCTAAACAAAAAGCCAGAATACCTGAATAAACATTTAAAAATCCTTTTCAAATCCTTTCAGGCTGATATACAAGAAGGTGTGTTTGATAACGAGAACATCACCACAAAACAGGCTATCATCTGCTCAATACATATGAGTTGCCTCCCCAAGATGTTTTGAAAGGACTTTCCCAAACTTCTGTGTAATTACAATGTTCAGCTCCCTGTCGTTTCCAGGAAACAGAAATAGAAAAAGCATAGGATGGTCTATTTTGTTCCAAACAGCTTACTATTTTCTTCCTACAGACAGATATTGCTTAAAGAAATACAGGTAGCATGATGCACATGCATGATACACAAAATCATTCAGCCATCATGCAGCCTCATGATCAGCTTCTTAACCTGATGGGCAACTATAACACAAAATTAAAGACTAATTTTCTGACCATATTGTCCAAACCATCCAGTACATCAGAGGAAGTGGGAACACATGATCAGAGCAGAAGCAAATGAAGGTCACATCTTTGACAGCAGGCTGGAGACAGATTATCTCACAGAATTTTTCGTACAAGTCAACCAAGGAAAGTCTGCAAGGACACAGACCTCCTGCCATTGATTATATCATGTGTGCTTGATAAAAATGGTAAAAATTGAATTCCTGAGCTGTAAGGAATTGAGTGTATTCCTCTCAGTAAAGGGAGATTTGTATTGTAAACCTTTTATATCGTCAGTCAGTTCCTATTCAGTGAAGGGCAGGAAATGATTTCTAACAGCACAGAAAGATTTTGAAATAGTTACTTGTGTGCTTGCTGGATCAAAGATGCATGATGAATTATCAGATAAACCCCCACAACCATTTTATCACAGCATTTGGATTAAGAAAATTGTTTGACATTTGCTTGATGGCACTTTGATCAAGACCCTATTGTTAAATTGTTAAATTGATTGTTAAATTATTGATCAGTTCTGAGCAGTGCAAAGTAAGAGCTTGCACACTAATCAACTTGAGATATAAAGAAAATAAAATTATTTTTTTTAGGAACATGAAAAAACATATGCTAATACAGAAAACTATTAAAATATGATTAATCTCTGAGAAATGATTCAGTGGATGTAATTCTATGGAATCTCAGGATTTTTATGGTTAAGAGGATCCATGATACATGAGCAAATCTACAAGTAAAAAGCTGTTTTTTACTTCTGTTATTCCTTCTAATTCAATCTTTCAGAGTCAAAATGGATTCTTTGTATCTTCTCTATAATCATCAGCAATATAGTAGGAGTAGGCCAAACTTTGCTCTCAGAGACATCTCTACAACTTTACACAAATCAATCAAGATACAACCAACAACTTAGGTCATAAAGTTACACTCTACTGTAAAAGGTAGCATATAGCTACATTGACACAGCGGGAAGCCAAAGGAGAAATGAATGCCCAAGTATTTATGGCTGTATCACTTCTTTTCACAGAACAGTTCATTTCTAGCCAGCTTTTGGATAGTTGGAGTAAGGAGAAGTGATTCATGTCCCCTCTCAGATCTAACCTGGACAATTGCATGTAATGGTGAGTTATGAGTATTTCCTGCTCTACTGGCTAGTGCTTGAGTTGCAGCTCAACAATGTTGAGTAGTGAAGAGAGCGGGCTCACTTCTCCTTTACAACCTCCAAAGCCAAGAAGAATACCGTGATGATAGATGATTTTGAAAACACTTGGATTCACACACAAGAACCACCTCAGGCATTTTTGCTATCCAAAACTAAGCGGCATAAGAAGGAGGATAGTGATTTCAATAAATGAATGGATATGATGCTAATCAGACAGAAGAAAATGATCTATGGAGTAAGAATGTGACAGCTTTACAAAGTCACATTTCAGCGTGTAGACTTTTACATCATGAAGAATGAGCAAAAAATGGTCCAGAAAAAAAATCAGTGCTGAGGTAACTGAGGAATCCCAACTTATTTCTTAAAAAACATTCTTCCTTTTGTGTATGATTGTTCATCTCTCCTCGTGCTTGATTTTGCAAGGGTGAATAAAACAACTCAACAAATTTGGAAGTAACTAAAAAAAGTGTACTCTCCAGAACTATAAGTATTTGCAACTGTTATATATTTCTGGTTTGGGTTTTGTTTTGTTTTGTTTTGTTTTGTTTTGTTTTGTTTTGTTATTTTTTGCTATTTTTGTTGCCTTGCTCTTTACACAGCACTTTCCCATACACACATTCAGATCTAGATATTTGTCTGTGTCTAAAGAGATTAAATAATGATAGGATTATCTGACTTCAGGCAAAATGTACGTTGTTTACAAATCTGGTTACTGAACGGCAATGAACAAAATCGTATTTATATTTCAAAAAAATCACAGCATTAATTCTCGTTCTTTGAAGCATATACTGATTCTAATCTGCATACAAAACTATTGAAATGAATTGCTTATGTAGAACAAGGACAGTGTATGGCTTTTAATAAACTGCTGACAATAGACTGAGGTTGTGCAATGTCACTGTTCTCAAACACCTAAACAGATTAAAACATATTACTTTGACAGTTACACTGTGGACATTTCTGTATTTCTTTTTCAGCAGTGCCTATTTTTGCACCATGATTGACTACAGATTTTCTAGTTAGGTTGATAGGTTTAATAGGGAGTTTTAAAATAAAGATTTACTACCATCTTACATTTCAGAGGCAGAGGAACTTTGATCACTCACATAATTTGATATATAGCCTCATACCATTCTATAATTCCGCCTTTTTCTGTGCTTACTTTGAAGAGCGTTATTCAGTGTGCTGCTAAAATGGATCCCAGCTAACCTATGGATCATTGAATTGCTGTTTGAACATATGAGACATTCTTTCTTTGAAAGAAAGCTCAAATTATCACTCAGATCTGAAAACATTTCAGCACATTAATATTTCAGATTTAATGATACCGATTGCATAGGATATGGATTACATACGAATACCATAGGTTACCAGATAAACATTAACAGAGAGTTCTGTCAGGGTCCTGCACCTGATGACACCATCCTCAAATGAAACCTTAAGAGTTTGTGGGAAACAAACATCAAGTCTCAGATTACCAGGCCCATCTTGGGTTACAACCACTCCGAGTACTTGTTTGCAAAACCGCTTCACCTGCACTTACTGCCTCAATGCAAATACAACAGTAGTTCTCTGCTGACAAAACAAAAGACTGGAGTCTCAATTACACAATTGAAAATAGAGTGTTGCATTTATACAGTCACTCTTTGGAGACAGAAGAGCAGTTGGACCTGCTCTTTCAGAAAATTAGGTAGAGATGATATAAATTTAGCCAGTGTGCCTAACTTAACAAGAGATGAGTTGCAACAAGTGGCCATGGCACTCATAGAATTGGCTGTCAGGCAAGTTACACTGGCAAGTTACAAACACCAGCAGAGTGTGAGGAAGAAGTTCAGCTGAAGTTGCATCTTCCATTTGAATTAGGTATCTTTAGCTTTAACTCTAAGGATTTTTCTTGGCTTCTATAACCAAAACGTGGCTCAAAGAGCCACTCAGTAGCACAGGGTGTCAATAGCACTGCTGCTATTCAGAGATGAGCTATTTTTTATGTTTTCTTTGACCATAGCAGACAGAAAAAATATTCAATAATATTTCTGCTCCCGCGTACTACATTTCAAAGTACAAGGTGAGGCAAAATACTCAGGACATAACTCCTTCCCCTCCTGCCGCATGCCTCATTGCTTACTCTGAGAAACTGGGGGGTGGGGTATGTGTGTTCAATTTTGTTTTTACCTGGATTGAAGATGAACTTCTTCCTTTTTGCTTCTTCAGTTTTGGGCCCCTCACTACAAGAAGGACATTGAGGTGCTGGAGCGTGTCCAGAGACGGGTGACGAGGCTGGTGAAGGGTCTAGAGAACAGGTCTTATGAGGAGCGGCTGAGGGAGCTGGGGTTGTTTAGCCTGGAGAAGAGGAGGCTGAGGGGAGACCTTATCGCTCTCTACAACTACCTGAAAGGAGGCTGTAGAGAGATGGGTGCTGGTCTCTTCTCCCAAGTAACAAGCGATAGGACGAGAGGAAATGGCCTCAAGTTGCGCCAGGGGAAGTTTAGATTGGATATTAGGAAAAATTTCTTCACTGAAAGGGTAGTCAGGCATTGGAACAGGCTGCCCAGGGAAGTGGTGGAGTCACCATCCCTGGAGGTGTTCAAAAAACGTGTGGATGAGGTGCTTCAGGACATGGTTTAGTGGGCATTTGTACTGGGTTGATGGTTGGACTCGATGATCTTAGAGGTCTTTTCCAACCTTAATGATTCTATGATTCTATGATTCAAAAAAACTTGATTTTTTTTAACCTATCAGGAAATGAGATTTCTTGCTAGCGACAAATATGGCTTTTGATACTCTGAACTTTCCTCCTCCTTGTTCTCAGGTGCTGGTTTCTGATATACAAAACACATTTAGTCAGGGATTTCCCTCTTAGCAATGTTTCTCCGTGCTTACTACCATTTTCCTTAATTCCTGCAGTCATTCATGCCTGAATACCTTTCCTTCTGGTCTCTGTATTTTCAGTACTATTTCAGTTCTTTACGAAAATATACATGAGAGATTTTTCACTGTAAATTTGTTATCTGTCATGGTTTTTAACTCACGGTTTTGTGGACGGTCTTTTGTAATGAGTCATTCCTGACATATCAGTGATGTAGATGTTAAAGTTTTGCTTCAGAGTACTATTTCTGAGTTGTCTCTTTAATCCCTCTTTACTTTGGGGAATCCAATTCTCTCAGCTATGAATGAAGCAGAAATACTCAAATGCTACACAATAATCACAAATTAATTCTTGCTTTGACCATATAGTTGGTCTTCTTGCTGCAAACTTTAGACAGCTATCTACTGTCACATGGATTTTAAAGGTCCTCCACAGCTACTACATGAGGGAAGAACAAAGCTCCAGTTTTCAGCTTCTTTTAAATAAGTGACAGCCAACACTTTCTCAAGTGTGAACAAGGCTTAAGAAGTTAAATATAGTGTAAAAAAGACAGTAAGAAGATTAAGCAATTAAATTTGAATGTTTTAAGGAAGTTTTTATAAACATTACCAGAGTTAAAACTGCCAGATCAACAGCAGTAAAATTACCCGAAATGCATATTTGACCTTGTAGCTCCCAGTACAGATTTCCTCTTTATATCTTATTGCCTTCAGCAGGAAGTACAAACAATAACAGCAAAGGCTAAAACCCATCCATTTTTGATCCATACAAGGATCAGTGGTACAGCAGTATTCTATGGTGGGTAGAAGAGACTAAATTTTGTAGGTCCTTGAGTAGATTATTTGCAGGTGTACTTGTACCGTGCTCCTTAGTGATGCTGCAAAATTTCTCTAAACTATTTTTCAGGTACTTTAAGGATGTCTAGAACAGAATAATATTTTTAACATACATCTAAACTGATAATATAAAAAATATAACATTACACTTGATTCACAAAATGTAGTTTGGTTTTATATTTTAATTAATATGGGCTTCAGTCTCTCTTTTTCTTTTTTCTTTGGTTTGTCATCTGATGGAGAAAAGGAATATTCACCTAGGGAAGTGCAGATTGTAAAATCACAGCATACTGAAGCAGATACAACTTTGCTACTCCCAAATTTTACTTATTAGATAAAATGAACCGTCGTGAGTTAAGGGATCAAACAAATAAGTACAGAACAAAGTCCTGAACTAACCACAACATTTTATTTCAGTCTTAGAGACACAACATACACTAGTTTCATTTTTGTACAAGCAAACTTTGTTTCTTTCTGTCTTCCTTACTAGAAATTCAAGCAGAAATCTGACCAATCTGCAGGTGGGTTTTTTTTTCATTTTCAAATATAGATTGCCTATTTTTAAAGCTTCCCCCCCCCCCGCACTATTAAATATCAACCACTTCTTTATAGAAAGTGTACAGTTATACATGGTGTACAGTCTGAAAGCTTGTATGGGGTTTCTAGGGTGAAATATATTCAATCTTAAGTCTAACTTCCTATCACTGTACTATCAGACAAGCAATATTGTTCTATTATGCTGTGTAAATTAAGAAATCCAATTCTATTATTAAAATGCTGTACTATAAGCAGTAGAACTAATGAAACGCAGCTTCCTACAGATTCTGTCCTATTCTTGAGTTTCTCTCCTGCATCCAAAATAGTGTGCCCAATACCTTCACCTACCTGTCATGTCACCTGGCCTTACCCTAAATTACTCTAATTCCTTCTCACATGTCCTAGCTGCCTCTGCCTGAACCAGCAGCTGGGCATCACAAAGAGCATCACGTGGCTGGTTCAGAGCGGCACATGGGCTGACTGGCAAGTCAGGACCTGTGTGCAGCCACTACCCTGAGCAGCCCAGACAAAATGGTCTGGACTTGTTGTCCCTTTTCTGTCAGTGACAGAGAGATTACAGGAGCCACCTTTAATTTTCACAAACCTTGGAGGACCTCAGTGTGTTTGGGACTGTCACCTTCCTGTTTCATGTAGTTGAAACTGATCAGAAAATTCAAATGTTCCTAGGGAGGAGTGGGGTGGATGTTCCAGCCTGGCATCTCCTGTCTCGTCTTCTCAACCATGATCAGTTTTGCATTTCCCTTCTCTGGGACAGTGTCACACACAGCATAGATATGCTTTCCAACAAAAACCTCTAGAACTGTTGATAACCAAAGTAAGAGTGTCTTCCCCTCATTAATGGGGATTGCTGTAGGTAGGTTTCCTTTGAGAGAGGAGACATCCTATCATCAATCATCTCCTTTGACCTTTACATCCTATCATCAACAGCTAGGTCAACGTGATTTTTGCAAATAAACTTCAGAAAAAAATATTCCTGTTCATACTTCATGCTTACTAGTGAAAGACACGGCCTTCCCCCTGACTTTTACTTAGTCATTGCATGAACATTGAGGGTACGGCTATGGTAGGACCACAGTACAGGGGGCAATGTATGCGTTGTAATTTTTAAAATGGCATACTGCATATACAAATTGGGAGATCGAGAGCAATGAAACACAGTAATATAGATCACAGCACTTGGTCTTGTGAGATTTAGGATATTCTGCATGAGGTATTCCCAGTTTTCCCATAAAGTGGTACAGAACAAGTAGAACATTGAACAAGTAGAACAAATCAGTAGAAAGCATGGATGAGCAGGAAATATAACCTCAGAGCATTGCCATAGGTCATAAGAAAGGTCTTATGCTTTCAGGATAAGATCAGGTGTAGTCTCTTTGGCTTTGTGTAACTGATTTTTAAGTCTTTACATATTTAGTAAATAATGTAAAAATAACACTATATATATAACAATATATTCTATTACAGAATTAAACAAGGTAGTAACATTAAGTTTTGGTAAGCAGTGTTCACTGAGCATCAGGATGAGAAGTAATTATATTTTAGTGAATATCTTAATTGAAAACAATACATTTTATTTTCTGATATGTTATTGCATTTTTAAAAGATAAATTTGGTTAGACAATTTCAGTTTGGTTTGGACTGTTATCCAGACTGCACAGATATCTCTTCAGTCCTATCAACTTGTGCTGCCTGAGTTTTTAAAAATTCCATGAACTGCTTTCTGTTGTTAGGGGAAAAGACCAACAAATTCACAATTTCAATTTAAGCTGAGTCTTAATAATCTGTATTTAGAATGTTTTATTTATCTTAGCAAGATGTAGAATTGTAAAAAGCAACAAAACTGGGTTCATTCCTGCTCTTAAAGTCTGTGATAAAACTTCCATTTCTTTTAATGGAAAAAAAAATCAAGCCACAATGTTTCCCATCTTTCCCTTAATTACACTCACCACAATTTACTTTCCATTCAACTCTAGTGCTCATCATGCATTACAGTTCTTGCCTTCCAAACATATACATCAAATTCCAGAACAAATACTTAGATTAACTAGTTCATTAACATTAAATTCTAGTACTTCTTTGTGTTTACCGGGAGCAATTCCTCAGTCCCTCTCAGTTTTCAGATTCTTTTCCTTGATGTATTATAGAAATGTACAAAATGATGTTGTCTAATCTGATGTGTGGCCATTCTTAACCTATATGCAATGTTTCTGTATAGGTTTTGTCATAAATAATATTTCTCAGTTGAATTTTAGGCCTGTGTTCTGTTAAAGAGCTCAACTGCAACATTTGAACTTTTGAAATACATTGCAAGAGAAGAAATACAGGATAGTGTCTCTAAATGATAAAAAGCTGAAACATCTAACATTTTAATTTACTGGTAAGTCTCCCAACTTTTAAATTTCTGTAAAATTGGAGTAAAATATTAAAGGCTTCAAGAGAAATGCTGTGCACAGGGACTTGTTAGTGGAGAGAGAGCCCTGGAGTGCTACCTTTCTGATTAAGATAACACTCAGTAGGGAATCTGTTTTGAATTCCTTAGGCTGGAGGAATAAATGCCACAGGAAGGATAAAATAAATTCTTGCTAAGCAAATGTACAGCAAGTGTAGGAGTTAAAGAAAGACCAGCATAATAAGCACAAGAACTAAGTGAGGATCACGAAGGGAAAGATTTGAAGAAGTGTGGGAGGTAAAGAGAATAAGAAATTAGTATCACATTAAAACATCCAAGCCAAGCCACAGATTGTGGACTTGCAGCAAAAATGGAAAGCATTTCTGAAAAAGCACAAGGAAAGAACTTAAGTATAAGATTTAAAAGCATTGAGAATAAAATCATAAGCAATGGCTAGAGATGATTAAAGAACCAAAAGTTCATGTCAAGAAAGAGTCATTACAGGTGACTGATTAAAACTGAAAAAGAGGGTATTCAGAAAACAAAGGCTCATATATGAGAAAAAAAAAAAGAGGAAAGTGTCCATGGATCCACAATGTAAATAGTTTTAGATGGAATATAATTTTTAATAGCAGGACAAAAATTTGCCACTAAGGCAATGTTTTGAAGTTTATAATTTGTAGTTATCTTTTATTTCTGTACGATGACCCTGTATGTGTGCTGAGATATTTAAGAACTCACAGTTACCTGTGTGTTACAAATGTCTGTTTCCATTGAGTGTTCTGCACCAAACTGTTATCTTTGTATTATCAGTAGTTTTTCTATAATATTCCTGTTGGCTCTATGTATGGACTGACAATCCAATGGAAACTACCAAAACAGAAGCTTCATTGGCTTAGTTCATCACTTGAAAACAGACATTCCTTGTATAACATCTTTCTTTCTTCTTTTAAAAGTCTTATGTGAAAGACTGTTAAAACTACTGTTGCCTTGATTTGTACCTTCTCTAATTTTTACTGTATACCTACCTTTAGGATAACTCACATCAAAACCTCATATTAAGGTTACCCTTGCTCCCATGGAAGCAGCTCAGAATTTTTTTTCCTTCTACTCCTGGGCAAGAGAATGGAGGAAACATTTCATTGGCATTTCTGTGAGGTTGTTCTTGTCTACCCTACACTGGAAAAGGGTAGGAGTGGCTTTAAAGGTTTAGGTAACTTTGGGGTGTCCCTGAGTATACTGGGAGGTATTTTATGAAATTGTTTAACTTCTTCCACACTGCCTCCTCAAAACCACCAACAATGAACTTGAGCTGTGCTATCTGAATTTTGTGTGTTATTTTGCGAAATTTCATGGAGACATAAGTGCTTCACACTGCTCTAGTCAAATATTTGCCCTAACGGACAGAACAAAGTTTCTTATAGACAATAAATACCTGTATTTGCCTTAAAACATTAGGAAAAGGAAGCTTTTGTAATGTGTGATTATACTAACCTTCTTCCTTATCCCATAAAAAATATCATTAGAGGCAGTGGCATGAGCTTTCCCTTTTACACGAGTTGAGACTAATTGTAAGAGCTGCTAAGCCATACTGCCAGGCAGGCAGATCAAGGATGTCTTTCTTTCTCTTCCCACAGTTTTCTTATTTTTTTCTCTACTTTCCAAGAACTGAACACTGCTCCTGGTTAAGGGCAATAAAATCAGTCTTTATGTTCAAAGTTTTTTTTAATTTACCAGGTACACTTGGTAAGGAGACAGGAGATTTCTTCTCTTCCATTCTCCAAGGTTTTTCATACTTTTCTCCTCAGAAAGAGCCCATCTCTTCTGCTTTCTTCTCTAGTCTACCTCCACTGCTAGCGCTGATACCCAGTCTTACTCTCCTCAAAAGCTTCCTCTAAGAATGTTATAACTCACAAATCTCTTTCAACCATTCCCACCTTGTGTAGGTGTATGTTTTCCTCTCTGCCTTCTCTTTAATCAATTATTGAGAAAGCACTGTGCCTAACTTTGTCCTTTTAACAGGACCTTTACTATCACTGTTACAATTACAGTGCTTCTTTCTGGGTGTCTGATCTCCACCAAATGTTGGACTGTGCTGAGGGAAAGTGACCCTTCCTCCTCTTGCAGTGATGGCTACATAAATCCAGCCCCCCCTTTGAGAGGAGCCTGGTCTATGTACATACTCTCAAGACTCTGGAAGGGACTCTGTCTTGTCCACCCTCAGTCACACTCACACACAAAGCAGATTATTGATAGGGTTAATGCTTTTTCTCCTGTTTTGAAAATTAGTATAGCTCACCTTGTGACAAAATTCTGAAGCTCAGCAAAGCTCCCCTGAGGCCAATGAAATATTGGTGGCTAGCAGTGGAATAAACACAAAATAAGTATATGAGAAGTAAAATGAATGATAACAAGCATGAGTAATTTCCCAGAGTGGACATGAGTGCCACACGTAAAAACAGAAGAACAGAAAAACCTGAAGAAGTAGAGGGATTGAAGGCAAAATCAGAGCCCTGAGCTGTAACAGAACGGAACGAGAAGTGCTTGGAATTTGGTGGTGAAAGAGTAGATGCATAAGATTAGTAGAAAAATAGCAACATATATAAAGAATGAAGTTAAAAATGTCAACAGATAAAGAAAAACCATGCTGTTTTTCTTGCCCATTCTCAAAACATTGAGAATAAGGGCTGAGATAAAGTCTTGTTTTCCCTTAGAAACTCTCTAGGAAAATAGATTCTAAAACCAAGCATGTGGAATAGTGAATACAGGGTTTAAATTTCCAGGGTCACACATTTAAGCATAATTTAAGGGTGTACTTAAATGGAATTTAAATCAATGTTCATATGGAAAATTAAGTAGCCCTTCCCTTCATTTCTGTTGTAAACTGAATTTATGAATAGTAGCTGAGAAACGTAAAACCAGACTTACTTTCAGTTTAACACATGTATTTTGTGAAATGGAAGCAAATACATCTGTCTCTGTACTAATTATCCAGACAAATTGGAAGTGAATATCTCTTTCATTTAACATGAAGCCAGTATAGAAGTCATAGAGTTCCCTAATCTTTTCAAAGTTGATGCAATATCACTACTTTCTTCAACAGAGTGTCTGCTGAAATAGCTGGAGAAGATCCTGCCTGCACTATACTGCTTATTACGTAGGCCCAATTTCACAGGAACCTTTAAGCAACAGCTTTATCTGAAAGTGAAGAGTTTTATATCCATTGTGAGCTTTAGAAAATGTGCTGACTGAGCAAGTAAATAGATGCTACTTCTTTTGTCCATTCACATCATAAAGTCACCATGGATTCAGAGAATAAAGCTGTGGGGTTCTGATCTTAGGCACCTCTCATAGAGACCTCCAAGCCACATTAGGTCATCAGCCGCATTCTGCTAAATCACAGTGATTGATCATCTGTCCACTACTTTTAGCCTTGACACACAACATTTGTTTTTGTGGGGCTCTTCTCAAGATGGATCCTGCTTCTCAAGAGACCAAAATTCATGCATACCTTTGAAAACTCAAAGGTATGACCTTAAAAATAATTTCCATGACCATAAGCACATACATGAATGATTTTCTGGACAGCACTTACTACCAAGATCAATCCTCAAATAAAGAAAGAACAAAGAACATTGGAATGTGTTCTTAAAAGTACTTACAAAAACTTTCTCTAAAAATAACAAGTGAAAATCTACTTATGCTAAAAACCAGTATCAAAAGTCTCGTCAAGATCCCATTTATTTCTGTAAAGAACCCATAATGACAGTCTTTGAAATTCAGTGTGTCTATCTGTATATCAAATTGCCTACCAAATATATTTTATATACTTGATTACAATTCAAAACGCAAATATATATACCAAAACTAGAAAGGGAAGGGAAATAAAAGTTTGAAAATACTGAAAAAGTGTGTCCATGGATACACAGGGCAAAATAAAAGTAAGCAAAGAAACTTTGGGCTACCTATGATCTTTTGAATGAAATGTATAGTGAAAGGATTTTATATATCCCATTTTGCAATTGACTGTATTTCAGTGAAATCTGTAAGGAGTTAGAGGGCTGTGCCACCTCTGAGATGTAGACCTGAGGGTGCAGTGAAGTTGGGTGGCTCTTGTTCCCCGTATAGAAATCTGCTTTTTCTTTTCCCTTTGATAAAGCTGGCCAGATCTGCTGACAATTTTGTGAGGTCACTGATCACCACCTGCCCATCCTTTCATAGTCCTTTGATATTCATGTTTCTCAAGAAAGAAGAAAAAAGAGCAATCTCCAGACAGCATGCAATGCAAAAGCTGCAATTTGCTGAAGGTTTACAATGGCCATTCTCAGTACTTAGTGTGCATTCAGACACGGGCAGGCAGAATTTCTCCCTGGTTTAGGGGAAGAAGGGGCCTCCCATACTGCAATGTATGAATGTTTCATGATTGTAATGTAGATAGATGCCTTTGTAATGCATTCATATAGAGATCCTAAATACATGTGATAATAAAATGTACCATTTTTTTTTCTTCACACTTCCATTTTTGCCAGTGCAGTTTTCCTTGAATTAAAATCTTTCTGCAGGGGAATTTACAGAGTGGTGTAAGTGGATGGTGTCCTGAATAGGAAGTCAATTACTTCCCATAATTCAAAAGAACACGAAATGTCAGCTACTCTTTGATTGAATCCCATATGCCTCCAAGTGAAGCCAGTAGGAATTGTATCTCTTCAAGGGGAATAAACTGTGCAAAAATGACAGAATTTGAGAAATACAAATGTATCTATTTATTTAATGAATTTAATTCTTTGATTTCAAAAATCAAAGACAAGATAATTTTACTTTTTACAAGGAAAGATAAAACAAGAAAAGGGCTTTATGGCCACCGTGCATGCACTTTTATTGTACCTTATGTCTGTAGATTTGTGAATAAACCTTTTGTGTAATGAAGGCGAAAGGCATCGTTCTCACTCTCTTACTGTTGTGTTTTCAAACTCCCACCCTGAAAACAGTCTTAAACACAGTTTTAATAAGCTTTGCTTTACTCCAGCCAATTCAGTCACACTGTGCACAGAGCATGAGACAGTCAGCTGAGGAATGTTAATAATTCTTTCCCTCCACAGGAGCCCAGAATACGCAGCCCAGTGCCAGTAAGGTAACAGCTCCCAGAAAGACACCTTCCAAAGGAGGACAGCTGAACCTAGATTCCTTCCCATTTAAAGAGCTCATAACTGACACATGGTGTGAGATGACTGTGTTTTCAACCACAGGTTTTACTGTCATGCAAAGAATATATTTCTATGTTTCTGTTTTTTGCCTATTTTGCTCTGCATTTAATTAGCTGTTAAATAAGCATTTCTTTTCAATGGAATTTTGCTTCTGTTTTTAAATGACTGAAAACAACGTAGCTGTAAAATACCCAGAACAACACATCGACATGATATTCCATGGGCAGATGGCGTGCTAGCCTGACCTTGTTTATCACTGGACCACATCCTGTGACAAGGTTTTTTTGTAATGACTGCAGCAGTCCCAGGCTTTCCATGTATCACATTCCTCCCTTCTTATTCAGATAACACAACTCTAAGGTCAGAGTGGCATTTCTAATTGTTGACTTAGTATTGTAGTGCCTAATTCTGCTGGAGACCTTTGAAATTTTAAAATATATATTTCTATCAGTGCATCATGAGTCTTTTTCTCTAAAAACATTCTAATGGACGATATTACAATTATTGATATAGACTCTGAATGCAGCAGTACTTCTATTAAAATGAACATATGACTTGTTTTACTCTTTCCAGGTTAATAAAGAATTTCTTTAAACCACCAGGTTATTTGGTTTCTATTTGAAATGTATTTGGAATTTATTGTCCCAGAATTTTCAAGCCAACTATATCTGTAGCAGGTATAAACACATCTTTTTTTTACATTAAAAACACAAAAATTATGTTTTATATCACATACAAACTTTTTTCCCCTAAATATGAAGTAGAGGTATTATTTACTAGATGTAACAAATTTTTCTGTACAAAAATTTTCAACTCAAACTATATCTATAATTTAAATTCAAATTATATATATCTTAATGTTTCCATCATTCTTGTCTCTTGAGCCTGTCACTTGTCTCTTGAGCCTCCGCCTGGCAGCGGAGACAGCACCTGTGCGCAGTGTGACCAGGTGGATGATCTGCTCAGCCTGGTGGCAGAGCTGAAGGAGGAGGTGGAAAGGCTAAGGAGTATCAGGGAGTGTGAGAGGGACATAGAGTGGTGGAGCCACACGCTGCCATCCCTGAGGCAAAGGCAGCAGGTGGACACTCCCCAAGAAGCAGAGGATCCCCTTCCCTCTTGCCAGCAGGCAGAAGGAGGGGACCTAAGAGATGGGGGGGAATGGAAACGAGCCCCTGCTCGAGGCACCAGGCGAATCCCCTCCCGACCTCACCTTCCCAGTTGCCCTTACACAGCAGATATGGGGCTCTGGAACTTGAGGGCCAGGCAAATGAGGATGTAGATGAAGGTCCATCCAGGGGGTTGCCTAGGTCGAGTCAGTCAGCCCCGCGCATTATGACTGCCTCTGTTAAGAAAAAGAAGGAGGGTAATTGTCATAGGCAATTCCCTTCTGAGGGGAACAGAAGGCCCAATCTGCCGACCGGACCCGTCCCACAGGGAAGTCTGCTCCTCCCTGAGCCCTGGGTTAGAGACATTACTAGGAGACTCCCTGGTCTGGTACGGCCCTCGGACTATTACCCACTATTGGTTATGCAGGTTGGCAGTGATGAGGTTGTGGAGAGAAGTCCCAAAGGGATCAAAAGGGACTTCAGGGCACTGGGGCGATTGGTTGCAGGACCAGGAGCACAGGTAGTGTTCTCCTCAATCCCATCAGTGGCAGGGAAGAATATTGAAAGGAACAGGAAAACACACCTGATAAACATGTGGCTCAGAGGCTGGTGCCATCAGTGGAATTTTGGCTTTTTTGATCATGGGGAGGTTTACACAGCATCGGGCCTGCTGGCGGCAGATGGAGTTCAGCTGTCTCAAAGGGGAAAAGGATTCTCACTCATGAGTTGGCAGGGCTCATAGAGAGGGCTTTAAACTAGGTTCGAAGGGGGAAGGGGATAAAACCAGACTCGCTAGAGATAGGCCTAGGGGTGGCATGCCGATGTTGGGGGTGAGCTCAAGTGCATTTACACCAATGCATGCAGCATGGGCAGCAAACAGGCAGAGCTGGAATCCATTGTGTGGCAAGATAGCTATGATTTAGTCACCACCACAGAAACATGGTGGGATGACTCTCATGACTGGAGTGCTGCGATGGATGGCTATAAGCTCTTCAGAAGGGATAAGCAAGGAAGGAGGGGCGGTGGGGTGGCTCTGTATGTTAGGGAGTGTTTCGATTGTACAGAGCTCAATGACTGTGATGATCAGGTTGAGTGCTTATGGGTAAGGATGAGGGGGAAGGCCAACAAGGCAGATAACCTCCTGGGAGTCTGTTACAGATCACCCAACCAGGATGGAGAGGCAGACGAAGCATTCTACAAGCAGCTGGCAGAAGTCTCACAATCGCTAGCCCTTGTCCTCCTGGGGGACTTCAACTTACCCGATGTCGGCTGGAAATGCAACACAACAGAGAGGAAACAGTCTAGGAGGTTCCTGGAGTGTGTGGAAGATAACTTCCTGATGCAGCTGGTAAGTGAACCTACCAGGGGAGGTGCCTTGCTTGATATCCTGTTTACAGAGATGGACTGGTGGGAGATATGATGGATGCCGTCTTGGACTTAAAGACCAAGAAAAGATAGAAAACTTGATTCTTGACGATGTAAGGAAGAGAGTCAGCAAAACCACTACCATGGACTTCTGGAGGGTGGACTTTGGCCTGTTCCGGACACTGGTTGAGAGAGTCCATTAGGAGGTGGTCCTGAAGGGCAAAGGGTTCTAGGAAGGCTGGACGTTCTTCGAGGAGGAAGTCTTAAAGGTGCAGGAGCGGGCTGTCCCCATGTGCCGTAAGAGGAGCTGGCGAGGAAGACAACCCGCCTGGCTGAACAGGGAGCTTTTGCTAGGACTCAGGGGAAAAAGAAGAGTCTACCACTGTTGGAAGAAGGGACGGGCGACTCAGGAAGAGTACAGGGATCTCATCAGGTCGTGCAGAGAGAAAATTAGAATGGCAAAAGCCCAGCTAGAACTCAATCTGGCCACTGTTGTAAGAGACAACAAAAAAAGTTTTTACAAATATCTTAATGACAAAAAGAGAGCCAAGGAGAATCTCCATCCTTTATTGGATGCGGTGGGGAACATTGCCACCAAGGGTGAGGAAAAGGCAGAGGTACTTAATGCCTTCTTTGCCTCAGTCTTTAGTAGTCAGACTGGTTATACTCAGGGTATTCACCCCACTGAGCTGGAAGACAGGGATGGAGAGCAGAATATGCCCCCCATAGTCCAAGAGGAAGAGGTTAACAACCTGCTACGCCAGCAGGACATACACAAGTCTATGGGGGCGGATGGGATCCACCCAAGAGTACTGAGGGAGCTGGTGGAGCAGCTTGCCAAGCCACTCTCCATCATTTATCACTGGCCCAGGTTAACAGGGGAGGTCCCAGATGACTCGAGGCTTGCCAATGTGACACCCATCTACAAGAAGGACCGGAAAGAGGATCCGGGGAACTACAGGCCTGTCAGCCTGACCTCGGTGCCGGGGAAGAATATGGAGCGGTTCATTTTGGGGGTGCTCATGAGGCAGGTGCAGGACAACCGGGGGATAGGACCCAGCCAGCATGGGTTCATGAAAGGCAGGTCTTGCTTGACCAACCTGATCTCCTTCTATGACCAGGTGACCCGCCTAGTGGATGAGGGGAAGGCTGTGGCTGTGGTCTACCTAGACTTTAGTAAAGCCTTTGACACTGTCTTCCACAGCATTCTCCTGGAGAAGTTGGCGGCTCATGGCTTGGAGGGGTGTACTCTTCGCTGGGTAAAAAACTGGCTGGCTGGCCGAGCCCAGAGAGTTGTGGTGAATGGAGTCAAATCCAGTTGGTGGCTGGTCACGAATGGTGTTCCCCAGGGTACAGTTTTGGGGCCCGCCTTGTTTAATATCTTTATCAATGATCTGGATGAGGGGATCAAGTGCACCCTCAGTAAGTTTGCAGATGACACCAAGTTGGGCGGCAGTGTTGATCTGCCTGAGGGTAGGAAGGCTCTGCAGAAGGATCTGGACAGGCTGGATCGATGGGCTGAGGCCAATTGTATGAGGTTCAACAAGGAGAAGTGCCAGGTCCTGCACTTGGGTCACAACAACCCCAGGCAACGCTACAGGCTTGGGGAAGAGTGGCTGGAAAGCTGCCCAGCAGAAAAGGACCTAGGGGTGCTGGTCGACAGCCGGCTGAACATGAGCTGACAGTGTGCCCAGGTGGCCAAGAAGGCCAACGGCATCCTGGCCTGTATTAGGAATAGTGTGGCCAGTAAGAGTAGGGAGGTGATCGTGCCCCTGTACTCGGCACTGGTGAGGCAGCACCTCGAATACTGTGTTCAGTTTTGGGCCCCTCACTACAAGAAGGACATTGAGGTGCTGGAGCGTGTCCAGAGAAGGGCAACGAGGCTGGTGAGGGGTCTGGAGCACAAGTCTTATGAGGAGTGGCTGAGGGAGCTGGGGTTGTTTAGCCTGGAGAAGAGGAGACTGAGGGGAGACCTTATCGCTCTCTACAACTACCTGAAAGGAGACTGTAGCAAGGTGGGTGTTGGTCTCTTCTCCCAAGTAACAAGCGATAGGAGAAGAGGAAATGGTCTCAAGTTGCGCCAGGGGAGGTTTAGATTGGACATTAGGAAAAATTTCTTCACCGAAGGGGTCAAACATTGGAACAGGCTGTGCAGGGAAGTGGTGGAGTCACCATCCCTGGAGGCGTTCGTAAAACATGTAGATGTGGCACTTTGGAACATGGTTTAGTGGGCATGGTGTTGTTGGGTTGACAGTTGGACTTGATGATCTTAGAGGTCTTTTCCAACCTTAATGATTCTATGATCCTATGATTCTTATACTTTTATTAGCTTTTTTGTGTTTCAGCCTCCTCCAAAATTCTCTCAAATAAGTAGGTGTTCCAACAGAAAGTCATTTCTGTTTATAAAGTTATAATAAATCTAGGGGAGAAGAACTTTTATCCTTCTTTCTATGAAAATCTCTTCCACAGTTTGGCTAGTCCAGATGCTGCCCTTTAAGAAGAGGGAAGGCTGAAGCTCAAAAGCTGGCAGATCTATGCACATGGTAAGGTCAGCAGAAATTTCAGCAGACTATACTCTTTATTTTGGCAGTGCTTTGTATGCATATATGGCTTCAGCTGAAGTTTACACATCTGCGCTTTAAAAACACAGTGCCATTTTTCATCCAATCACTAGTCCATATAAATGCTAGATTTTAAGCTTTGTGTTAATCCATAGTGCTTTATTTTGGCTTCAGAGTACAGATATATCTCCCCAGCAATTGTGATACATGAAGACTCACTCATCAACTTTTGGGCTAGGAATAATATGTAGAATATATTTGTTTGATAATAAAGGATGAGTCACAAAAGG
The DNA here is from genome assembly GCA_030449065.1 of Oceanodroma leucorhoa. Taxonomy (NCBI): domain Eukaryota; kingdom Metazoa; phylum Chordata; class Aves; order Procellariiformes; genus Oceanodroma; species Oceanodroma leucorhoa. The sequence continues at coordinate 191,499 of JASVER010000176.1, forward strand.
CAACTCAAAAGATGACCCTAACAGAGACTATTTTGGATTAATTTTGTCAGAAATGTTTCATATCTAATATTTGTACCTAATGCATATAATGACAAATTATGTATGTAAAGCAGAGACCTCTGCATTAACACGATGGGGTGACAGGATATTCAAATGCTTTTTCTAGAAGATATTGGACTTTTGGGCTCCAGCCTGCAGATTCTCATCTTCAGCAGGCACTCATACTTCCTGCAGCCTAGCAAACCCTGCAGTCCCAAGTCCCTTCTTCAATCCCGTGGCCCCAGTTACACCATGATCATCCTTACCTGTACTATGAGACTATCGGCCTCCAGCAGAAGCTTCCTACACCTTCACTGCCCTCGGAGGGGGTCCGTGGCCTGTGTTAGCTCCTGAAGGGCATCAGAGAATTACCTGGGGAGAGCATTAGGTAGCTGGTGCTAAAGCCACAGCAGAGACTCTTCTTACAGTTTTAACACTCTACATGTTCAAGTCTCAGTGCTCTTACACATGTGCACTGTTTTATTAAATATACGTGTTTTCTCAGAGCCTTACTGCATGAGCTTCTATCTAATATTTTCTAAGACTTCTTTATTCTACAGTCATAGACTCTTATTTCTTCTAACAAGTGTTTTCAGCACTCTTCCAAGCCAAGGTGACTGATGGTCTGAACAATCAACTTTGTGTAGCACAGTCCCCTGCCCAGTTCAGGAACTGGTTTTGTCTGACTCTTATGAATGCTTCTTCAAGATATGCAATATATATGGAGAAAAATAAACTCAGAATGTTTAATCTTTATTATGCTGGTAGGTCCATAGCCTCCAAGTCACCACTTGAGTCACCCCAATATCTGCCCCTTGTCTATACTACTTTGCTATATATTTTGGTGATTTAATTTAATGCAGAATTCATCTAAAACAGTTGTTCCATATTTCAGGGAAATTCAACAGTACAGAGAGGATAATGATACAAACCATCCCAATCTCTAGGAAGTTAAAAGGAATAATGCATATGCTGGAGAAAAGAAAAAATTCTCTCCTCATAAGAAGGCACAGCAGAGAGCTGCACAAGCAGAACTCCTCACTTTCATCTGCAGACCTAAAGTATGACATGTTATTATCTGTTTATGCAATGCTACTTCTATTTTGGTTGCTTAGTTCTTCCTATCCTAGCATCCTGCTTTCATTTGTACTTTACTTCGCTAATCCTTAGCTGCTCAGGCTGAAATTTCCTGTGCTGGATATCTGTCTCAAAATTGAATGTTTTAGGAAAAGAGATTTAACAGTTTCTAGACTGAGATCAGTAAAATGTGTTATTTTCCCATGTTAACAAATTATTCAGCTATAGTTATACTTAAGAACCTCTAATTCCTCCAGATTTTTCAACAGAAACTTGGATTTTGCCCTGATATCTTGATATCTAATGCTTTCAGTGAACATCACCCTTATATGTCAAAATTATTTTCCTCTGTAAAGAACCACATTCCTCACATAATTCATTGAAACTTGATTGAGAATGGCTGTTAAATTATCCAATGGTTATGTCTCTACTGAATGTACATTGCGCTAAAAGGCACCTGTCCGCATCTGGACTGTACATGTATTATCCTGCAGATTAGCTGTGCAGAATTTTACTGGATGCGTTGCTTGTTGGCATTATCCTGTGTTTTACATGTTTTTAATACAATGTTTAATTATGTGATCCATATTGTGTTTTTTAAGGAGGAGTTGGGGCTGCAGAGTATCTCAGGACCATTATATATGGCACCTGGGGAATTGCAAAGACTGTGCAGTGAACGAAGCTGCTGTGTGGGGAAACATTGCCTCAGTAACAGACTGTGATTATGGATTAAGCAAGGTTTTGCAAGAGAAGAAAGCAAGCTGAGAGAATTCTACTCCATCTCTGCTTCAGACTTCCTACATGATGCACAAAAAGTCTCTCAAACTGAATGTTTCATAGCTGACCATTAACTGTTCCTTATCTCTGGTTGCCCTACAAATACCTTAGGCTGTGATTTGCAGAACAATGACCATTTGTACCTGCAGGCAATGTCAGGAAGAAAGTTTATCTAAGGTCTCAAGTTGGTCAACCCTGAGTAGTAAAACCCCTAATAATTTTACCCCTAGTCCTGTCTTGTCACTGACACTATTTCAAGAAAAATAGAGAATACTTGGTAGAGCTGGTCAAAAACTTCCTCAGGAAGTTTTAATTACAAAATACGAATTTGATGTGGCCAAAATAGTTTACGAGAAAATGCCAATTCCATCAAAACTTTAAACAGGAACCAGGTTGGCCATCCCTGTATACAACTGTGGAGAATTTCTTATGAAATTTAAAAAAATATAAATTGAGGGAAGTTGAACATTAACTAATTTAAACAATATTGGAGCAGAATTATATCATTGTGTTATAGAAGAAAATGGTGTACCTACATTTCACTGTAATCCAAGTTTCATATACTGAATATCTGCAGATAAAATAAAATACTAAAGTCACATTTTTTCTCTCTTGATCTGCTTTTTTAGGTGGTATGTAATGAAAGGTGATGCATTTCTTTAGTGGATCCAAGTTTCAACCTATTGCATCTTATATGGCAAGAATGTCCCCTTTTCTTGTCCCACGAGACTGTGCATTGGTCAACAGCCCCAAGAAAGTTATCCCCTCCTTGAGACAGCTGAAGAAAGGAGGGTTTCAGGAACTGCTCACACAGACTATATCTTCAATAGGTGTCCAGACAGGGATGAATCAGGAGTGCATTCAGGTCCCAGAGCAACCTAGTGATGCCGGTTTTGGTCGCTGTGTCCATCTTCCATTCCCATATAAGCAGGTGAAGGATTTCTGCTGGCCTTGCTGCAGGTTGTATGATGCAACTCCAGCATGGGATTTGCAGACAAAACACATAAACTCTTGCATCACCTGAGTTTCACTGTTTTTCCTGCCTGAAATGACTTGTAATAATAAATGACTCTCCTTAATCAACTCTTTGATTCAGAATAAGGTATATTGGAAATTAGTCTTTTGCTAAAAGAAACTTGTTAATGAAAATTGTTCAGCACTTGTCAGGTAATACATCATCAGATTATCTCCAATTTAAATATTATCATGCTGTGGAGGAATCTGCCTACATGTCCTCCCAGTGCATTACTACTTTCAGTTTCCCTTTTTGTTACAGAGCAATACCAAATTAAAGATTTTTGTTTATTTAAGTTATGGTAAGCCACACACTATTTTGGGTTAGAACGATGTAAAAATTAACTTTTAAAGGAAAGTAATACAAAAAGTATTGATATTGCTCATCAGTCATTAACATGAAAGATACGCTCAATATCTTTCACGTGTCTATGTCTCACTAAAAAAAAACAACTGTAGTTTTGGGAAGGTTTTAGTTAGCAGATATTCAGGTCTGGTTTATATTTGCATTTTTTATATTTGCATTTATATATATATATGGCATCCATGTAGTCAAGAATACTCACTCTTAAAATTGTGAGGTGTAGCCTTCATGTGAACATGTACATATCTATCCTTGGTCTGCACTGAGAAAATTTTAAGGGAAATATCTGCACCTCCATTCTTTTCCAGTGGGTAGAATGAATACTACAATAGTCAGTGATGTGAGGAAGGTGACAGTTCCCTAACTATACACCTGACAGTATTTATGACTAAGCTAGTTCTGTTAAACAGTTCAGTCTGTCATAAACAACAGATCATCAGTCTGAAGAGGTTATATGAAGTGGTTTATTAAACTGAACAGCAAAAAATGTGGATTATTCATTACACTGAACAGCAAAAATGTGGATTATATGGACATTACAGCAAGCTCATATACATTTGGATGAAGCCATATTTTTAAAAAGACAGCTTTATTTTATTCTTTGCTTTATAATGAGGCAGTATATGGATTTATCAATTACCACAGCATGTGTTCCAACTGTATTTTGTAATAAATGAACACCCAGTTGAGAATCCTACAATAAACTATTTTATGCTCCTTTTTAAATGCAAATATTGGAACATAGGATATTTTTGTTAGGATAACCTACCTGTGGAACTGCAAACTGAAGTTACTTTAACAATATATCTTTAATATACTCTCTTATAATCTGTGTGTCTGTATATTATTCTGGCCAGCATGAATTTAAAGAAGAGAAATCTGTGGTTGTATGAACTCACCTCCTTTCTGTAACGCAAAAAAAAATGATTTTAAGATTTTTATTTGAGTGTAGTACTTAATCCACATAACTAAAGGCCAGACCAGCATTTTACTAATCTAAAAAATATTTTGTCAGTCATAAGACTTCACAGAGGAAATCTGAGTATTCAACTAAGTTCATTAACTGGAAGATTTCACTAGTTGCTTATCTTATACAACAGCTCAGTCTTTTGTTTCCATAGTCGTCTTTGAAGTTCCCTTCAGAACAAATGTATTGCCACTCCTGCACACCTAAGACCTCAGGATACTTGTGGATATAGAGGATTGCATTAATCTTGCCTAACTTTTCATGCCTACAGCACTCATCTGCAGCTAATCTAATCACTCCGAGCTCTGTTTGTAATCAAGGATAGGAACAGGCACTTATGGAGCATAATTTGTCTCACTGTAAAGTGAAGATGAAATAGGCCAAATTTGCTGAGGTTAATTTTGTTCACCTGAAAGAGTGCTATGACTTACAAGGCAGGCAACAGAAGATGTAAAGACAAGGTTAAGGAGGAGTTTATAAAAGCCTGTGGCAGGTTAGCCTTGGCCAAATGCCAAAAACCCATGCAGTTGCTCGCTCACTACCACCACATTGTCAGCAGGATGAGGTGCAGAGGAAATATAGGAAGAACAGGAACGGGAAAGCTCGTGAGTCGAGGTAAAGGCAGGGAGATCACTTACTAATTACTGTTGTAGGCAAAAGAGACTCAACTTGGGGAAAACTGAATTTAATTTATTGCCAATTAAAATAGATTTGGATAGTGAGAAACAAAAAGCCAAACATAAATCCAACACCTTTCCTTCTCCCTTTCCCAGGCTCCACTTCACTCCTTCACTCTAGACGCCCCTGGAGAGGGGATGGAGAATGGGGGTTGTTGTCAGTCCATGACAGCTCCTCTCTGCCACTCCTTCCCTTTCATATTTTTGCCCTCCTCCAGCAGAGGCTCTCCACAGGCCACAGTTCCTTCAGGAGATTCGCGCCTGCTCTGGCATGGGGTCCTCCATGGGCTACAGTGTGGATATTTGCTCCACCATGGACTTCTCCACGGGCTGCAGGGGAATCTCTGTGCTGGCACAGAGCACCTCCTCCCTTCCTTCTTTTCTGACCTCAGTGTTCACACTGATGCTTTTCACACCTTTTTGCTCCCTCCACGCTGCCTGTGCAGTGTTTTTTACCCTTTCTTAAACATGTTTTCCCCGAGGTGCCCCCACCTTGGCTGGGGGCTCAGCCGTGCCCTGCGGGGGTTGGGTTGGAGCTGGCTGGAACCGGCTGTGTCCGGCACGGGGCAGCCCCGGCCTCTCCTCACAGAGGCTGCCCAGCAGCCCCCCCCACCAGCACCTTAAAGGCTACCCCCAATACAAAGCCCAATAAACAACTTGCATTATTTAAGTGTGAGGAACTGTCCCGGTTTTGGCCGGGATAGAGTTAATATTTTTCCTAGTAGTAGGTATAGTGCCCAATAACTCCACGCAACACACCACCTCTCCTGTCCTGAGTGACAACCATAACAGATGGAGGCCAAAGTCATGGACTAAATGAACTCGGTGGACATTTGTGGACATTTATGGGCATTTTACAGACATTTCACAGGAGTCGTCCATAGACTAAGGGAATAATATCTGTGTATTTTATCGAAGGATGGGAAAGGTGGTGGTGGTGGCTAGTGAGAATGTATTGGATAGTGTAGGACCTAAGCATGATGTAAATGGTATGGAATAAGGGGTGGATACTGTCCTGGTTTTGGCTGGGATAGAGTTAATTTTCTTCCTAGTAGCTGGTATAGTGCTGTGTTTCGGATTTAGTGTGAGAAGAATGTTGATAACACACCAATGTTCTAGTTGTTGCTAAGTAGTGCTTACACCAGTCAAGGACTTCTCAGCTTCCCATGCTCTGCCAGGTGCACAAGGAGCTGAGAGAGGGCATAGCCAGGACAGCTGACCCAACTGGCCAACAGGGTGTTCCATACCGTATGACATCATGCTCATCATATAAAGCTGGGGGAAGAAGAAGGAAGGGGGGACATTTGGAGTTAACGGTATTTATCTTCCCAAGTAACCATTACGCATGATAGAGCCCTGCTTTCCTGGAGATGGCTGAACGCCTGCCTGCCGATGGGAAGTAGTGAATGAATTCCTTGGTTTGCTTTGTTTGCATGAGCGGCTTTTGCTTCCCCTATTAAACTGTCTTTATCTCAACCCACGAGTTTTCTCACTTTTACCCTTCCGATTCTCTCCCCCATCCCACCAGGGGGGAGTGAGTGAGCGGCTGTGTGGGGCTTAGTTGCCGGCTGGGCTTAAACCATGACAGGAACCTAAGAAATAATAATTCAAACACTTAAATTTGCTGGTTTTTAGCTGAGTTCCAGCAGTATATTCCACATCCCAATGTCTCTTGTACTAGACTGATTTGGTATTTTTTTATATTCAAATAAAATGGCACTTATAATTTTATTACATGGTTTTTCCAGTACTTACTACAGCTCCAGGGCCTGATAAAATTATGGTCTCTCCTAAGAACTGTAGCCTCTGCTACAAGTCAACAGATCATTTTTGTTATATTTTGTTCAGCCTAAACTCAGACTGTCTTTGGAGAGGATTATCTTTCTCCACTGACTATCCTAGGAGAAAAAATTTAAGTGCCATTAACATGAGTCCCCTTTGCTGCCCTTCTGGCTAAAGCTAAACTTGCTTGAAAGCAATCTCTTTTTGTATATATTGCTAATACTTTTTCACTGCCTAATAAGGATCAGAAGCAGTTTTACTCTGGGCTGTGAATGTAAGTAAAATAGCATTGAAGAGGAGAAAGTGGACCCCCAAACTCAGATATGAATTCTTTCTCTCTCCAGAGCACTTTGGTTCCAGGTTGAGATTGTGCCGCCTGTCAGCTCAGGGCATGAAGAGGGTCACCCTCACATCTTTGGGGCTCAGGAAGAGCCATGGATTCACTGAAACAGGTTAGATCTTCTTTGCTGTGTCACCAGTTTCCCTAAAATCTTCTCAAATTTGCAGCAGTAGGACACTAGTCATACTGCCAATCTTCTCTCCTACTTTGGTCCATTATAGTGGCTTTCAGTTGTTTAAGGCTTTTCAATTTAACAGAAGGTCTTAGAAACATATTGGGATCAGGAGTGTGTGGGATAGATAATCTACAGGTTCCTTTTTCTAATTACAGACACCTGCAATTGAAAAGGCTTGAAAGCAGTGACCCAGGTGATTCCTCTCCTGCCTATGGAAAAAGTAAGTAGGGAGTAGAGTAGGACTGGAGTCAGTTTCTCAGGTACCTCACCTTGCCTGTGATGTTTTTGAAAACCGGGTGCAAAATTATTATCTTTCTGTTCTTTCATGGCTCATTTTAATACATAATTATTGATGATTATTTGTTGATAATGCTGCTGTTCTCATGTAGTCATACAAATTCTGGCATGCTGATGGTCCAAAGAGATTAGGTACTCTTGCAGTGAAACATCCCTCTGCACTGTATAAGTAAGCAAGATAAATAATGAATATCATGATGGACCTCTTAAGACTTGATATTAAAAAAACAAAGTTACTTTTAGTTGTCTATGTTTTAATTGAACATTTACAGAGGCTTCAGGAGTTGTGCAGGTATCTACCATTAGAACAGTATCCTAAGGAAACCACCGACATTCACATTTGGATTTTCACGTATACGATTGCTACTCTGTATTGTCATATTTCCTTCCTGTTTACTCTGCTCTGTAAGAGTTTAATGAGCTACGCTGCATAGCATTCTGTGTTTCATTTGGAAGAGGTATGCCTTTCCAGACTATTGGTATATTTTACAGCATAGTGAAACAAGTCTTCCACATTATTAAGTCCCTCCTTGTAGCTTGTACTTACAATTGTCTGATGTGTTATCTCTCAAAGACAAATAGAAAATACATGTGGGGAAAATAACAATAGTGAAGAAGCTCAAGGAAGCGTTTAACTAGTATTTACATGATTTGATAAATTGTGTAGCCACAGCAACATCGTGAGTTGCAATAACATACATCCTTTAAATGCTCTCATCACTGGTCGCTTTCAAGTACATATACGCATACTGTGGATTTCATAATCTCAAAATAAAGTGTTGGGGAATTTTTAAAAGCTCAGTTGTAAAATTGCTGGATTTCCCAGTATGGTCAGCACTCTGTTCAAGAATTATAAGAATGGCTTAAATGATGAAAATGTAAAAATAATTTGTGAGTTCTCTTTCTTTATTTCTGAGCTCTTAAGTCTTACTGGCCCTTTATGTTAGAAATTTACTTTTAATGTACAGGAAAACTGAAATTCTCATTTTAATAATTTGATTGTAATACCTTGGACTTCACAAAAACAGCGATGTTCCAAGAGCTGTGATAAAATTCGGTTAAATGTGAACACTGGTTTCCAACAAATATACACTTGCATGTGCATCTACTAGTTACTAGTTATTAGTAAGAATCATGGAGGAAGAATATAAGTTGAGCAACAAAAAAGTTGTAATTAATCTTTTGCTTGATTGTACTATATGCACAATAGGAAAATAATAGTAATAATTCTCCATAATGAGTTTTAGATAAGAAACTATTGCCTTTGTCTCAGAGGTCTTGGTGCTAGAATTTCCATTCAAGACTCCTTCTTTAGCAGTGGACAGGTAATGTGGATCACAGGCATAACATCACCTATGTTCTTCGTCTTTTCACTTCCCCAGTGTTTTCCCAGATAGGACTGTCTGCCACAACAGTCATGGGGTACTTTTTTGTTCAGTGGCTGTGCTCTCCACCACAGGTCACCGTTCCTATTACTGATTATTTCTTTGTTTATATGTGACAACTTTCACGTGGATCTTCCAAGCCTTCTGTAGGACAGGCAGTCTCCTTTCTGGCCTGCACCCCATGGCCCTCCAACCACATTCACTGAGAAACACTTCCCAGGCCCTCAGACTTTCTGTAGCCTATACAGAGGCTATATGTCTTACGCAGGCTGAGCCCTGACTGGCTACTGTCATCAGCTGAGATGAAGGATTTGACAGTTGGAAAACTTGTGGTACCTTTAAACACATCCAAAGTAGAGGTTGTGCCACTTGTTACATACACGGGAAAAGTAGATGTAGCACTTACTGCTTCTGCAGATATGGTTCTTCATATCTCCTAAAGATTTTTAGGGATTTAACAGGTTTAATTCTGAAACAATGAAATAGTTGAGCTGCTTCTTAGGAGGATTCCTTGTCTTTTGTCATAAGAGTATGAGATTTTAGGCAGCTGAGTGACAAGCATATACTTTTTGGTAGGGAAGCTGTCTGGAGTGCAGGTTGTGGGTTCTATCATCGTTTTGGATCCAAAGGATCTTTGCCATATTTGCTTCATATCTGGATGACTCTCAGTATCTACCAGCATACACCTCAGAATGAACTTTTCCCATTTGGAGAATGGTTTGGTGGTTTTACTTATATGTGTATGTAGTGATATTACAAATCCATGCTGCTCTTGCCTGCTTCTCTTTCACACACATTGTACTTCCCTGGTGCTATTTTCTGTGCGTTAACATTATGTTCCACCTCAGAGGCCATTGTAGGGAACTGACCTGCCCTGCAGTGGCTCTTGTATTGCCCTTTCCCAGTCAAATCCACTCTTTTAGACCCTGTTTTTAAGTCCTCAGCACCTCTGTATGTCCACATCCTCACATTTTTCTTCACCTTACTTCTCTGGTGTAGGTGCTAGTTAGCTCATGTAATTCCTATTCTGCTCTTGAATCCGTAAGAGAGGCAGTGGCAACTGAAAGGCATCTTCTGTTCACTTCCCTCTGCTGTAGTGTTACTCGGCAGTTGACCCAACACTGACCAGACATTCAGAGGTTCAGGAACCAGATAAGACAGAAAGCAAAATGGTCTTGCCTGTTCCAAGTGCACAACCCCAAGATCAGTAAAATTTTGAAGGGAAATATGAAGAAAAAGCTTTCTATTGGCTTCAACAGGAGCCACAATTTTACATTCTTTGCTTCCAATCAGATCTTCAATATGATTGTCATACACTATTTTGAAAATAACATGTATAATGCACTTACAATGATCACCAGAATGGTTAAGAGATGTTTTCTTTTTAAGCCACTATTTTTAGGCTTTTATAAACTGAAAATTATTGCTTGCTTGGATGACCTTTCTTCAGGCATGTTTTCAATGCCAAGGTTATTTCTTTTCTTTGACTGAAGGAGGGGTTTGATAAAATTAAATGTTTCTGGTTTTGAGTTATCTGAGTGGGAAGAAAATGACAGTTTCATGCTTTGGAAAAAATGTTGAGATGCTTATTTGCACTGAGTACTGCAAAATGACTTAATTTTATCTTCAGATTTGTCACTCACAGAAGAGTAATTACATTTTAAAGAAAAGCTGTTTAAGGAAAAAACTTTTTGCTTGAAAATGGCATAAAGGCCAAGATGGAACAAGTCCCTCAATTTCCAAAAGAAACCAGATATGCTTTTAGTGACATTTAAATGCATGTGTATGTATATGTCTGCAAATAAGTTCTTTATATTGTATACTGGTTTGTTGTCAATCATCCTGTTGTATAACTTTGCAGCTACTCAATGTATACACAAAGCAGAGCTAGTAGGAAAAAAAAAATGTACTTGAGGTTATTTCATTGTTCTTCTTATAATAACCTGTCCTTTGTTGCATATAACTATACTATGCCTAAAACATTCAGATTGAAACTGCCCGACCCATTCCGAGAGCATAATCTAGCTCCTATCCTAAATGAGGTAAGAATCCAGTGACAATTATGATCATGTAATTGTGTAGTATATCATCTTATAAAGACTATTATAGCACATTACTAAGGTTATCAATTATAACAACTATCTCTGTTCTAGCATTTCCTAGTTTCTGAGTTTTCTACTTTGAAGTCCTATCATTCTTGTACCATTCTGTTACAATCTCTTGTGTTTGATCTGTCTATACATTGGAATTGCAAAAGTGATATAAATTTTCTTTAGATTGCTTTTTTGCATAGCAGTTTTTTAGTTCTTAGTAGTCCTTGAGGTATACAAAACCTGAAAAAGTTTTCTGGAACCATGTGGTAAGTCATTTTAACTAAAAGTTCTCTTACAGTACTATCGTAAGTGCATGATAAGAATAACAGTAAGATCAAAAATAGTTTGGATAATGTAGTTTTAACATTTCAGCCTTGCACTGCTTATATGTGTCACTAAGTATCTCATCTTTCCCTGTTTGAAGCTGCTAATTCCACTTTCTATGACCAATCTGCATCACACTTTTTTTCAGACTTCCTATTTTTACTGGAATAATATCTTAATCCTGCCTGAATTTTTCACAGTTCCTTCTTCTCTTTGAAATTCCTTTCAAATTATGCATTTTTCCGTCTCTACCACAGTGACACATCTTCCTATCTGATACTTACTTTCAAGAGATAAAAATATGGCACTGAAATTCCACCCCATTAAAGTCAACGGAAGATTTGCCATTGCCTTCAGTGACTACACCGGATTCATCCGTAATGCATGCAGATGAAAAATAAGCAACTTCATGAGACTTTTGGAAACCTTCTTCCTTCTTGCGTAATGTCATCTAGCTCCATGCCAATTCATGTCTACTTTACCAAGCTAAGACTAGCACAGCTTTAGTGCCAAGTATATAATGTATTGCAAGTTCCTGACAAGCAGTGTTGCTTAATTCTGCCAGTAAACTACCTTATCCATATGCTGTACATGAGTTTTATAAAGGTATGAAATGACTGTTCCGTACATACCACATGTTCTTTACAAATATAAAACTCCACATTTAAATGCAAAACTTCACTGAGAGAAAAACAAGTTCTGACTTTGGTTTTGATCACTCAGATTTTTCTACTGAAATGACTTTGATAAGAGTGAATTGCTTTTCTCTGAGGGAAGTATAATTTTCTGCAGTATGCTTTGACTTGGAAATAGTAAAAAAACAAATGACTAAAAAAAAAAGAATCATTTTAGTCTACCAAAGGACCTTATTCAGCAAAGCAACTAATCACAAGCTAACATTAAAAAAAAAAAAAGTTGGCAAACATGCATAAAGTTTGGTATGCTCAGAAATACTTTGGTGAACCAGGGGTACAGTGAAAATGCCTATGTTAATTTATACACTAAAGTTATTATGGCCAAAGAAAATATCCCATGATGGGAGTGATTAGTGCACCACTGTTGCAACAGAAAGTTAGCAACAAACTTACAACTGTAATAATAATAATGAAGTATGCAGTTAGGCTCCAGTTTTGAAATATGTTAAAATAAAGTAGTTCTTGCTGGAAAAAATTTTGAGTAATTTTTGCTGGTACCCATCTGTCAAAAGTACTACTGCACTATTCAGAAAAAGATGATCACTCTCATGTAAATTACAGTAGCCACTTTGTAATCACTTATTTTCCTATTTCTTTTTTTTTCATGCAACAAATACATATGAAATATTGTGATAGCTGTTTTAAGTTTCTTATTTTTTATATGATCATTATCTGTGCTTTTAAATTGTCTCCAAGTTTTATCGTATCAAAATGTTTTGATAGCTGTAATTCAGTTAGGACTCACTATAACAAACTGTTTAAACGCAAGAAACATAATACCAGGTTTAGGTACTTCTTGAACTCGGCAGAATTTTCTGTAATTAGGAGACATCACGTTGTGGAGTTAGTTTATTGGTATGATTCTCACCTTATTTTCCTTGGCAACCTCATGTTTTTTCTTTAGAAAGAATTTGTTAGTCAAGTGAAACTCCCATTAAAGCAAACAAATCAATAGTGTTTAAGAATCACTGAATAGGTTCTTAAAAAGTCTTAAAGAAACACAGGTCTGCTGCTGCTGACAGAGAGGTTCAACTGTTTTCCCTCCAGCTGAGCCTAAAGGCAGTCAAGAAATATAGGTTCTCTAGTTCCTATTCAGCCTTCTGATACTGCCAGCCTGAATACTGTCGAAATGCTTGAATCCATAGGAGGGCCATTAAAACAGTTTTGTTTTATTGAACTGACATTAGCAAAGTCCTTTTGAGGTGAAGCAAAGCACAATCAACTTCAGTTGCACCCATGCAAAATATACCAGTAAATAAATGTACCAGGTAATCACCAACACGGAATTGTCATTTCATTAAACAGTAGTATCTTTGGGCTTTAGCTCAATTTGGACAGGCTGGATCGATGGGCCAAGGCCAATTGCATGAGGTTCAACAAGGCCAAGTGCCGGGTCCTGCACTTGGGTCACAACAACCCCAGGCAACGCTACAGGCTTGGGGAAGAGTGGCTGGAAAGCTGCCCAGCAGAAAAGGACCTGGGGGTGCTGGTCGACAGCCGGCTGAACATGAGCCGGCAGTGTGCCCAGGTGGCCAAGAAGGCCAACGGCATCCTGGCCTTTATCAGGAATAGTGTGGCCAGTAGGAGGAGGGAGGTGATCATGCCCCTATACTTGGCACTGGTGAGGCCGCACCTCGAATACTGTGTTCAGTTTTGGGCCCCTCACTACAAGAAGGACATTGAGGTTCTGGAGCGTGTCCAGAGAAGGGCAACGAGGCTGGTGAAGGGTCTGGAGTACAAGTCTTATGAGGAGCGGCTGAGGGAACTGGGGTCGTTTAGCCTGGAGAAGAGGAGGCTGAGGGGAGACCTTATCGCTCTCTACAACTACCTGAAAGGAGACTGTAGAGAGGCGGGTGTTGGTCTCTTCTCCCAAGCAACTAGTGATAGGAGAAGAGGAAATGGCCTCAAGTTGCACCAGGGGAGGTTTAGATTGGATATTAGGAAAAATTTCTTCACCGAAAGGGTAGTCAGGCATTGGAACAGGCTGCCCAGGGAAGTGGTGGAGTCACCATCCCTGGAGGTGTTCAAAAAACGTGTGGATGTGGCGCTTCGGGACATGGTTTAGTGGGCCTGGGTGCTGGGTTGATGGTTGGACTCGATGATCTTAGAGGTCTTTTCCAACCTTAATGATTCTATGATTCTATGATTCTAACTTTAGGAAGAGGAAAAAGGGCGGACCAAAATAATAAAAATTCAGGACTATGACCAATTTTTGTGTTACTTTAATAAAAATGCCTATGTGATTACTTTAGACAGTTTGTTTAAATGGGATATTTGGGAACCACTAGATCTTTCTGTATTTCATCAGACAAATTCTCTTTAAATACAATGAATTAAATTGCTGATCCTCTTTCACTCACTCTTTTGCCTGTGTGAAATCTGTGTGTATTTTAAGGTGCCCAGTATTTCAGAGCCGTTCAGCCTGAGACAGAAGGAAGCTGAGGATCAAAACCACAAATCTTATGATTAAATTATGACAAAGCTCTACTAAGAACATGAGTTTAAAGCACGCTAAGGTAAGGAGGGAGTATTCATACTGCATAATATTTAGGCACCTAATCTAGCAGTCTGGATTCCGTGTATAGCCAGAACACAAAGCAGGATGCGAACTACTGCCTGTGTCCATTAGTGGCCGAAGCACCTAACTTTAGCTGCGTAATGTAGGTGATACACCCTCAAAGCATTAAGCAATCTTAACTTCAGGAACTACGGCCTCTTCCACAAGTAATATTTTGAAGGTATTAGAATAAGCAGTGTAAAAGGTATCAGAATCATATCCCTGATGGATAGCCCACTAAATTTTGCACAGAAGTTATTAGGGGGGTGGGGGCTTTTTAAATCTATATTATTACTGCTCTTAGATTTTGCTTTTCTGTGTCAATTTTAAAATCTACTAAAATAATGTAAAACTTCCTATTTGACTTTTCAGATGTCCTTCTTTTTTTCTTTTTTTTTTTTTCCCGGTCCTTCTGAAAAACAACTGTGCCAGCTGTTTGATAATGAGGTTAGCCAGACATGGCAAGCAGATCTCTGAAAGAAAAGAGGAATCAACTTACTTAGATTTTTCATGTAAGATCTATGTAATCAGATAAAAACAGAAAAAGTAGGAAAAAAATCCCTGATCTTAGAACTTGATACCTAGAGTACCAGGAAACTCTTTGGCAATTTTAATTCAGATTCTAGAGTAAGGGGATCCTCTACAGCCACATAAAAAGCAGACCTGAGCACTAAGAGGTTAAGCTTTCAACATTCTCTCACGCTGTTTCACTGTGTGATATTAACCGCGGATAAAATAAATCTACACTGTTTTTACTAGCATATTAGGTATTATAGGTGTTCTGGTAAGATAAGTACAAAAATGTATATTCTAGTATATGATAAAAGCTATATCAAATAACATTTTTGACGGAGATGTTTAGGACTGACAAATGCATTTAGGATAAGATTTCCAACATTAAAAATAGGTGGAATTTCAATGAACACTATGGGGTTTGCAAGTCTTAGAAGATAATGCTGAGCATCATGGAACTTGTAATGGCATTTTAAACAGGAATCTGTTAAACACTCCCAATCAACTTAGTTCTGAGATTTCTATAATATTATGTCTCTGAAGTTATCTGCATTTTGTGATGACTTTTATCTTTATTCTTAAGTGTTTCTGCATCTACATCATACGAAGATCTTTATTTACACATTTCCCGTGGAGCTGGGTCAGTGCTGCACGCTATGCCTCTTCTTCACGCTGCTTAGTAATTACAGTTTTAAAAATGTTTACTTTTGTGTGGGTGGTAGTGAAATCTATAGTTAAGGGTTTCTTTTTAGCAGATATTACCTTGCTTTATAGCAAGGATAATAAAAATTTGAGGCTTTCCAATGTCATCTCAGTATCTTGCAATTCAATGTCAAGCTTTTTTATTTGAACTGTAATCCTTAGTAACTTCAATCCACAAATAATAATTAAAAAATCCTACTGATGATTGCTAAATTCATAATACAGCAGCACCTGCTTTAATGGATCTGGATAATAGGATCATCAATTTGCAAATGCATATGAGCAGGAACTGGTGCCTGCTAGTGGAAAGTTATGTTTTTGTCCCTAAAAACATGCATAGGGCTTAGAAGAACTGGATTCCGGCCATTTCTATGGACTTTGTAAGCTAATGGGGGTGTTATGTATATGTCTGTAAGTGGAGACTAATTTAAGCTACAATCAAACTTGTCCATTAGAGGTAAGTAAGAACTATATGCCAGAATGTGCAACAAAATGAAAACTGAGCCACAAGTGAGTTCTAGTCACATCATCATGATACCAGACCAAATAAAGCAATAGACCCAGGAGGGTATACTTTGGATCTTAGTGCAGCTGTGGGGAGTTCCTAGCTGACATGTTATTGTGGAAAAAGTTGTTGAGCCCTTCTAGGATGTGGCAATAGAAGAACATTATCTCATTACCATATACATCAGCTTCAGCTCCAGTTCGTGTTGAAGTGTACATAGACTGAGGCTGCTCAGAGTGACAACTTATACTAGCATTAACAGGATTGTTACTGGGGAAAATGGAAAGCAGAAGAGAGAGGAAGCGAGAATGCATGCACTGAGAAAATGCCTGTTGCTGTTTGAAAAAGAGGATCCACGTGAAATTTTCAGACTAATCTAGGTCTGTAGTGAAACAGATTTTTTAAATACACCTGAGCTTATCTGTCCTGGTTCCGGCTGGGACAGAGTTAATTTTCTTCCCAGTAGCTGGAGGGGGTGCTGTGTTTTGGGTTTGGTAATGAAAGGAACGTTGATGGCCCATTGATGCTCTGATTGTTGCTGGGTGGTGCTTGCACCGAGGACTTTTCAGTCTCCCAGGTGCAGGGGAGCTGAGGGGGGAGCATAGGCGGCGTGGTTGACCCAGCTGGCCAATGGGTTATTCTATACCATGTGACATCACGCTCACTATAAAACTAGGGTGTGTTTGGGGGGGGCTGGGGGGTTCGTCACATGCGGTTCCTTCGCGACGCACGGTGGGTGAGCGGTTGCGTTGTGCATCGCCTGCTTTGTATATTCTGTTATCATTGTTATCGCTGTTATTACTATTCTACTTTGTTTTATTTCCATTATTAAACTGTTTTTACCTCAGCCCACGAGGTTTCCTACTTGTGCCCTCCCAATTCTCTCCCCCATCCTACCGGAGGGGGAGGGTGAGCGAGCAGCTGTGTGGTGTTTAGTTGCTGGCTGGGGTTAAACCATGACATTATCTTATTTTATCCACCAGGAGAATAAGTGTACTCTAGCAAGGCAAAGGAATAAATTCTTTGCGATAAAATTAGAAGCCAGTTATAAAATAGAATCATAAAAGCAAGAAAATGCAAATTGAGAGCTCAGTGAGATTGACATCAGGTATATTCTAGTCCCAGTTGTTTCTTCAGCGTTACCTGAGGCACTTCTCGGTTATGAAAGTCGAGGATCAAACCAGTACCACTTCTTGAAAGTACTGTCATTCAGAAAGAGAACCCCAGCCTGGGTCCCTTTTCCTCCAGTTTTCCTGGGGATAATTGTATGTTCATGAGCACAAACAGTTTTCCAAACAGATTTCCCAGGAATCTTCCCTTTTCCTTTCTCCTCTAAATTATTTGGCAAGAGCCCTATTTTCTTGAAACTTTAGTTACTTAAAAAATGCAAATAAAATATTATTTAAACTTTTTAGAGAGGGCTTGTCTTTTGAATCTACAGATTCTTTGACATGTTCATTTTTTATGCTAGGTTTATCTTCCTACTTACAAGCTCTATTGAATTACAATATCTTTTTCTTCCCAGACAGTGTGATTTGCATTTATTATTCTTAAAATTAAATATCATTAAAAATAACCTGCATAACTTTGTGATAGTCTCATAATATCTGATCTCCTGCTGTCTTTCTAATGAAGACTGGGGAGGACCACTGATGACTGATGTCGCATTTGGAGTGGCTTCTTTTAAACTATTTTCCAAGCTAACTTCCCCAACCACCTCTTGTCAGATTCATAGGTCCAAGCTGCCACAGCCAGGTAGCTATTTAATCGTGCGGTGACTGACAGGCAAAGTAATTACTAAAAGAAACCAGAGATCCATTGGGAAACATGCAGAAAATTTGCTCTGTGGATTTACCTCACAAACACATTGGAGCTGCTGCTACAATGGATGTTGTCCTACATCATTTAACAAGAAAAGTCTAAAATTTAGGCTAAAATGAGCTGGAAACTGCAGCAGGATGCAGTGGCATAGAACTGTAACAGATGTGTCTTTGCAGCTTTCTCTGTTTATATGTGACTGAAGAAGGTATATTTCTGAGAGATGCTGCAAATGGTCTGGATTTCATGTAGCCACAGAGTGTGATTTTTTGTCTTTGAAAGTTTAGAAATGCCTCTAAAAATATCCTTGTATAATGACTATAGACCTGAAATGTGAAAATGCCATCTTTTTCACAACATTTGGCTTAAGTGCTGTTATTCAGTTTTTACAGGGTGTGTCTAATAGCTTGATTTAGTTTAACTACTAATAATGGGGATATACACATTCCCTTCTACTCTTTGCCCAAAGGTCTGTAAGCAGTTTCAGTTAACAGGAGACAGTTGCCCTTTGACAGGCAATTGCGTGTGAGAAACTCTGTCCCTGTTGTAGCTTTCACCTGTCTCATATTTTTCAGTATAATAGATTAACAGGGACCTTATTTTTACATCCTGAACCACTGTTCATCTAAATAGGCAATAAAAAAGATCCCACACAGAGAAGTTTACCTGTTTAAATACAGGTGATTTCAGTTTACTTGTTTAAATAGAAGTGATTTCAGATGTAACATTACAGCAGAATTTTGACTTTTTTTCAGAAATATTTAGTAGATTAAATTCCAGGACAACACAAAATAGCAACAAGATAGTAAAGAAACAATGGCATATGTATTCTAATAAAAAAGTAAGCAGTATTAATACTGACACTGCTTTTCTACTGTTGCCTGCACCTAGCCTGCGGACAGTCTGCATTACTTGTTCCCCTTTTCCCTCTTCCCTACGAGTCCCTTTCTTCACATTTCCTGCAGCAGTTTTACATCTTCTCCTTTGTGTTCACTCCTCCACACACTAGCGGAGAGATCTTTTTGAAATATTTCTTTGTGAAGATTCAACAAATCTGAAAAACATCAGATAAATGGAGGAGATTAACATGGACAGTCACTGAAAAAAAGTCAGAAAAAAAATTCCTTTTTGAGGGCAGCTCTTCATTTGTGATTTGGCATTTTATCTCTAGAAGTAACATCACATCCTTCTATCTTCTTCTTTACATTTTTTCCTTCTCTTCCTGAAGTTATTCTCCCTTTTTTTCCCATTTGTCCTTGGTATCTCACAATACTACTCCTTTTTTGTTAAAGCTACCATTCATATTTTTAAGTGAAAGCTATTAACTTTTAGTTTTTGAAAAGGACATTTCTGGCTGGAAAGCACTGAAATGTGAATTCAATGATCTCAAAACCCATATGGCATATTAGAGAGTATCTTATTTATTATATTGCGAATCTTTTAAACCAGAAGACTGCTCTTGATTTACTCAAAGGATAATTTCCTGAGCTTACTATTGCTTCTTTCTCTTGATTTTCATATTCCATCCAGTATTTCTAATCAGTATAAACTTTGCCATATTTTCTTCCTCTGTTACCTGATATTTCTTCCTTTCAATTTCCCTCTTCATCCCTTACCTCTTGTTCTCCATCTGTAATAGCTTCCTTCGTTTCTTCACTGGTCCATTTTCTCTCTCCTAAATACTGCCCAGCTTTTTTGGATTTTTTTATTTGTTTCTTTGTTTTAAATTAAGACTCTCATCTTTTACTTCAAAGCTGTTTTGGCATTTTAGAGAGACCCATTCTCTGATAAGCTTAATTTTTGAAAATGTTGATTCAGCTCAGGTGGCATATGGTAGTCCTGACAAATACTTTAGATCAAGATGGGCTCAAGATTTGAACTTCTGAAGACTGAAGATCTGATCCTCAGCAGGATATTTTACTGGAAGTCTGTTAAAATAAAATTATTTTTTAGGGAGCGTCTCCTTTCAGCCCTCATTTAACATGATGCATTAGTTTAGTTTATTTGGAACTTTTGTAGGAAACGAGTATTAAATGAAGTAAAATATGAATTTGGTAGTAAGTTTTCCAGCGGGATATGGTTCAGGGCCTTAGAAGTGCAACAACACATGGTTGTGTAGTGAAATATTTAAAATATGCAATGACTTTTTAAGAGTATATGCCCTGAATATTAAAGACTTAATGTTTTAGAAGCATTTGTCTAAAATTAACACTTCCTTCTCTATTGGATGCATTGGCTTGAAACATGCAACACAGGAACTGATATCATTAAAATAACCAAATTCTACCAAATCAAATTAAATAATGGATTGACAGGCAACTAAAATCAGGATTTGAATTTATGCTCACTTTACCTGTCCCTAATGATCACCAAACTATTTATTTTATTGCTTTGTCAAAGTACTCTTTTTATCACTTAGATTTGTGGGTAGGAAAATGATCATCAGTAAAGTGGGGCTAAGGTTAACAGTGGAGATCAGAAAAAATGCCATCTTGAATCTACTCTTTTGATGGAAAGCAATACTGAATCAGTGGTGTCAGTAAGCTTAACTGCCCTTAGTTGAAGTTGCCAGTCAGGTAATTTATTTTCTTCTAGTTCATTCCTTCCTATATTTTTCTTCCACTTCCCTGTACATTTACTGTGCTTCCCATAAGTTCATTATCACAAAATCACAGAATGGTTGAGGTTGGAAGGAGCCTCTGGAGACTGTCTAGTCCAACCTTGCTGCTCAAGCAGGGACACCTCGAGCAGGCTGCTCAGGGCTGTGTACAGTTGGGTTTTGAATATCTCTAAAGATGGAGACTCCACAGCCTCTCTGGGCAACCTGTGCCAGTGCTCAGTCACCCTCACAGTGAAAAAGTGTTTCCTGATGTTCAGATGTCACCTCATGTGTTATAGTGTGTGCCTATTGCCTCTTGTCCTGTCACTGGGCACCACTGAAAAGAGCCTGGCTCTGTATTCCTTAAACAGTCCTGTCAGAGATTTATACATTTTCATAAGATCCTCCTTGAGTCTTCTCTTCTCTAGGATAAACTGTTCCAGTTCTCTCAGCCTCTTCCTTCAGATGCTTCAATACCTTAATCACCTTCATAGCTTCATTTTCTTACTGGACTTGCTCCACTTTGCTTACATATCTCCTGTACTGGGAAGGTCTGGACACAGCACTCCAGATGTGTCTCTCCATGGCATAGCAGAGGGGAAGGATCACCTCCTTTGACCTGTTGTTAATGCTCTTCCTAATGCATCCCAGGAGTCTGTTGGCTTTCTCTGCCACAAGAACACATTGTTCTCAACTTTTTGTCCACTAGAACTGGCAAACCTTATTCTGCAAAGCTGCTTTCCAGCCAATCAGAACCCAGCACATGCTGGTGCTTGGGGTTATTCTTCCCCAGGTGCAGGACTTTTAGCATTTCCCTTTCTTGAACTTCACGAGATTTCTGCTGTCCTATTTTTCCAGCCTGTCAAGATCCCTCTGAATGGCACACCAATCTAGTGTATCATCAACCACTCCTCCTAGTTTTGTATCGTCTACAAACTTGGTAAAGGAGCACTTTGTCCCATCATCCAGGTCATCAGGGAAGGTGTTAAACAATATTGGCCCCAGTATCAACCCCTGGAGCACTCCACTAGTGACTCGCCTCCAGCTGGACTTCATGTCACTGATCAAAACCCTTTAAGCCTGACAGTTCAGCCAGTTGTCAGTCCACCCCACTGTCCCCTTACCTAGCCCATACGTCTCAGTTTGTCTGTTTTTTAAAAGTATAAAAGTTAGTTACACTGTCATGTAAAATGCTACCATTAGGGTTTTGGATTTCAAGGTTTATGTAATTTATGGGGAACAAATTATATCAGATTCATAGAGATGAGTTTCCTCTAAATTTGACCATGTTTCCTCACTTGATATATAATTAATATGATACATATACAGTTTGTCATAAATGATGATGTATACAGAAGTGGCAACAAAGGTAGATCTAGGTAGGATATGGCAGTCTGAGCAGTCAGGCTGCAATGAAATTCTTTGACCTTCGGAACTTTAGATGAAAAAAGATGCGAAGACCATGTGACCAGCGATCAGAAAGCCAATACATAGATTTGAAGCAATGTTTTTCACAACACAAAAAATAGACAGAAAGCCAAAATCAAACCTCCAAGAACATCTGAAGATATGTATTATATTTAAAAACAAATTAATCAATCAGCTAAACACTGTGTCAATAGCTGTAGAGGTATATAAATTTCTCAATTTTCA
Organism: Oceanodroma leucorhoa; assembly: GCA_030449065.1. NCBI lineage: Eukaryota > Metazoa > Chordata > Aves > Procellariiformes > Oceanodroma > Oceanodroma leucorhoa. The sequence continues at coordinate 213,852 of JASVER010000176.1, forward strand.
GAAGGTTCACACTATACAAGAATGAAATGTTTATCACTCAGTAGGAACAATCTAATGACCTTGGATCTATCCTGAAACACAAATGCATTTCCCCAACTGATTTTTTTTTTTTAACATCTGACCTAATTTGTTATTAGGTTTTGAATAAATCAGTGCTTGTGTGGTCCCTGTGATTCTCTGACCTCTTGGTTAACTGACTACACAGAAGTATCACTCCTTAAAAAACCAACACATATTAACTCAAAATTGTCTGTTTTCTGTTGGTTTAATTTCACAATTTATACCCAGTTTCAAGCATAATAAGCAGTATTACTCCTTACTTCGCAAACAAATTTCAGTAGGAATTTAGGTCTACAGTTGTAAATGCTGTCAAATATTTTGAAAGTAAATGGTGAACCTGTCAGTTAAGCACACTGTAGATCCTTTGTACTGCCAGAAATGTACTTGAGTATTTGAATAATAGATGTAATGGAAGGATTCAGTATGAAGAAAAATTGTCACAAATTCAGATAATTATAGCTGCAAGTTTCTATAGACATTTGTCTTAGAAAATTAAATAATGGCAATATCCAAATTTGGCTTTTCATTGCAAGTACAGGAAAGTTTAAAAAAATGCTGTGGATGCCATAGTAAATGAAGGCACAAAGCAGTCATGTGTTAAAGGCCCTCCCTTCTCTTTATAAAGGGACACAGGAATTATTCTATTTTCTCATTGTGAATGTGGAGGCTTAGCTTGTGCCAGGGATTAAAGTTTCTGAAGAAGTAAAACTGATCAAATGTATAATGGAGGTCTCATGTGAGCTAAATGAAAATAATATACTAGAAGAACTCAGTGACGTGTTTGATTAAATTGGTTGCATTAAGGACACACTTCACATTTGTTTAAACCCTGAGGTAACCCCATTTATTACTCTAGCTGGGAAAATTCTGTTGGTAGTGAGAGAGTGTTCTGCAGAAACTATAATGCAAGCTGAATTTATAAGTTATTAAGTCAGTTAGTGAACCACCTGGCTGGCTGCAGTCAAAGGTGGCTGATGTGGGTAGGAAAGAGGAAGAGGAGATTGTCTGAGAGTATGCCAAGAAATAAATGAAATGTAGTAATGACTCAGCGAGAACACCTTCATATACCGACTGTGGAAGAAATAAGTAGAACACTGGCAGTAAAATCTCAGTCTTTACATGCATGCATTTTGGCCAATACATATTCCCAGAAAAAATAACTTTCATATAATATAGAATCATAGAATCATAGAATCATTAAGGTTGGAAAAGACCTCTAAGATCATCGAGTCCAACCATCAACCCAGCACCCATGCCCACTAAACCATGTCCCGAAGCGCCACATCCACACATTTTTTGAACACCTCCAGGGACGGTGACTCCACCACTTCCCTGGGCAGCCTGTTCCAATGCCTGACTACCCTTTCGGTGAAAAAATTTTTCCTAATATCCAATCTAAACCTCCCCTGGTGCAACTTGAGGCCATTTCCTCTTGTCCTATCACTTGTTACTTGGGAGAAGAGACCAACACCCACCTCTCTACAGTCTCCTTTCAGGTAGTTGTAGAGAGCAATAAGGTCTCCCCTCAGCCTCCTCTTCTCCAGGCTAAACAACCCCAGCTCCCTCAGCCGCTCCTCATAAGACTTGTACTCCAGACCCTAATTATATGTTAATATGTCCTTTAATAAATGCTATTCCCTGTGGTTACCTTAAATGCAGCAGGGATTTTTCATGAGCACCTACAAGAAGATGCAAGGAAACAGGACCCAGACACAAAACCAAGCATGGACAGCTAAAGAAGGAAGGTACCTTAGTCCAAGAATGTAATCCCCTAGTTTATATCCAGTTTTTTTAAGTGCTTTAGTTTTCAGTGACAAATTTTCAGAGGTGTTCAATGATATGGTGTTGCTTCTATTAGCACTAGTTTATTAGCCAGTGACTACACCATATTTGGGAGCAGGGACAGGAACCGTGACAAAATGATCTAACCATTTGCCTAGAGAATCATTTCATGTCTTCTTTCTTCACCGCATCCCCATGCCCCAGACCATTATCCTACTGGAGTGTGGGTCACGTATCAATAGACTATTAGTAGTTTGGTGTGTTCAGTATCAGGATCTTGAAAGAGGGATGTGGTGCTACTACCCCTTTCTTCTACACTTTATAAGAAAAGCATGTCTTTTGCACACATTTCGAGTTATCTTTTCAAGTTAGTGTGACTACATCTTGATAACCCCGAGAAAGATAACCTTAGGACTTCACTGAAAACTATAAAAAAAACAAACCAAAAAAACCCCAAACCCTTAATCATCAGGTAATTTTGCTTTTGGTCTACAGCTGGCTCATAGCGTGTTTTCAAATTTTCACTACATTTGGTAAGTTAGTGCAGAGTAAACATTTTTCATAGGTGAAGCTGACACTGCAGTCAGGCTAGAGTAAGAACTAAAAGCGGAGAGAAATAGTTTTCTAAAGTCTCTCCTGTAACTTGAGAAAGCTCTTGTTTAAAAGCTCTTAGGTGATTTCAGGGCAAAATTAAAAGCAGTCTGAGAGTGTTTGTGTAATAAGGAACATTAAGAAACAATTTTTAAAGGTGCTGGTTGTCTTTAGCTGTTATTGCAGAATGGAAAGTGAGATCTGAGACTGTGGGTGAAATTCTCCTCTCCAGATCTCTGGGTTAGAGCTGCAGTCAGTTCTCCTTCCATCTATATGGCATAAGGAGGCAATCTTAGAGTCTTGGAATGCCTTCTAGAAATGCTAGCAATCCCTAGAGCACTAAAGTTAGTGAATAAAGTGGTTTTTTTTAGGCATGAGTCTGAACTTGAGACAATATTAAATTTCTGTGTTGAATTACACAATGTTCCCTAGACAGAGTATTCCATCTTGTTGACTAGCTGTAGGTGCAGCTGCACAGAGCTTCATGATTTTCAGCAGCTTCTTCATCCATGGGTTGGCACTTTGTGATCTATTTTAAGGTACCAATACTTCCCATGGTAGGATACAGTATAGAATATATGTAGTGTAGTACATAGTAAACAGGCAGTCGTCAATCAAAGTGTTGATGTGTACTTCTTAGGTTACCTGAGATACCCGAGAAGAATACACACTGTGAGGTTTGGTGCAGTACAGAGGGAGGACTGCTACAGTTATTAGCAATGCTGTGCCTTGTAGAAATACTCAGCTGACACTGGCAACAATAAAGCTGTGTTAGCACAACTCCCATGTTAATAAAGTCTAGTAATAAATCATATGAGAAATAGATTAAGCCAAACAAAACATAAAACAAGTAAAGAATGTTGTGTCAGTGCCTTAAGATATTCAAGCATTACAAATTTCTTCAACTGGCCTTTTGCAGTGCAAGAACTGTCCACTTAATTCTGAAATCTTTGAGACCTCTGAAAATTAGAGCTTAACCCAGATCGCTTAAACTCAATCTGAACTAAATTTTCAGGAACATAACTTGTTTTAGGAACAAAAGTTAGCTGCAAAAGGAGAAAGGGCAGATGTAGGACAGATTTTCGTAGGACAGATTTCAGACAGAATTTCTTTAATAATTATGGGCACATGCCTCAAGGGAAGATAGACACATAAATGTTTTGGTTTGAGTTAACAGCCTAGTAACTCCAAATTCTTGTCACAGCCTTCTCCTCATCTTATCTTCAGAGTTTTTTTCCCCATGTGTTTTGCCAGTTTAAATAGTTCCTCTGCTTAAGCAGTTTATATCACTACGTTCCTACTCAGTCAGCCATATGTGTAAAATGCACAGCTGATGCTGGCTAATACGGTGCTGTAGCTTGCTGTGACAGCTCCCATTCCTGAAGTTCAACAACCTGAATAAAAGAAGACTTTCATTGTAAATATCCACTTTCTCTAAAAGCTAGACTATATCTCCAAATAATCCACTAAAATCTGTTGTAGTACTCACTTATTTCTAGGAAAAGATTACTTCAGTTTGCAAACACACCTCAGCTTCAAAAGTTTTTAAAGTAACAAATTCCAAAGCTGTAGGAATTAGTTGTTATATAACTAATATAGTAATAGAAAAGCATAATTAACCTGAAAACCTCAGTTTGTAAAAATTTTGGTCAGAATTTAGCATGCAGTCAAGAAAGTAAGGTACAAAGTGAGAAGGTAAAATAGCCAAAAACTGTACAAGAATCTGAGCTCCTGATCATAATAGAAGTTTCATAACTAAAACACTACCTAAAAGGCAATGGTTCAGGCTGCAGAAACCACATGTACCTGGAAACACATAATGAAAGACAGAGGTGATTATGACACAACTTAACTACGCTGTAACTTTATTAACATGGCTGAGATCAATACCAAGCAGATTGTGCAGTCCAACTCCTTGTTCAGTCCAGAGTTCAGGAGAGCTGCTTTCATTCCTTTCTTGAGACTTTTTTATGACCTGGTTTTGGCTGGGATAGAGTTAATTGTCTTCCTAGTAGCTGGTATAGTGCTGTGTTTTGGATTTAGTGTGAGAAGAATGTTGATAACACACCAATGTTTTAGTTGTTGCTAAGTAGTGTTTACACTAGTCGAGGACTTTTCAGCTTCCCATGCTCTCTGCCAGGTGCACAAGAAGCTGGGAGAGAGAATAGCCAGGACAGCTGACCCAACTGGCCAATGGGGTGTTCCATACCATATGACATCATGCTCATCATATAAAGCTGGGGGAAGAAGAAGGAAGGGGGGGGGTGTTTGGAGTGATGGCATTTGTCTTCCCAAGTAACCGTTATGCGTGATGGAGCCCTGCTTTCCTGGAGATGGCTGAACACCTGCCTGCCGATGGGAAGTAGTGAATGAATTCCTTGGTTTGCTTTGCTTGCAATCGCGGCTCCGTTATCGGTTAGGGGGTGGTGAGCAATTGCACTGTGCATCACACATTTTGTATATTCTACTATTATTATTATTATTATTATTGTTATTACTACTATTATTATTATCCCTTCCTTTTCTGTTCTATTAAACTGTCTTTATCTCAATCCATGAATTTTACTTTTTTTTTCCAATTCTCTCCCCCATCCCACTGTGTGGGGGGAGAGTGAGCGAGTGGCTTTGTGGTGTTTGGCTGCCTGCTGGGTTAAACCACAACATAAGGAATTTTCACCAATTCATGATCTACTAGAAACATCAGAATTATATTTCTGATTTTGCTCATCTCCACCTGTTCAGATACCAGACAGGATCTGACTTGATAGTGCATCAATTAAACTCTTTTCCTCTTCATCCAGAAAACCCAAATAATGTATATTGTGAATACCTCAAGCCACTTTTGTCCCAGCCAACTTGAACCCTTCCTTTTACTGAAATCCCTATGAATCCTTCTCTTCATATACATACAACTCCTGGACTTACCACATTACAGTAAGTAGAAAATACGATAGATTTTGTGGGTAGTGGAAGGGAATAGAAAGAATTTGAACAGGTTCTTATGGAAAAAACTGGGGAAACATACACACTGTAAACTTTAATATTACATGAGGAATTAATGCAGAATTATTTAACAGTGCACTTGTATACAAAACACTCATCTACTTAAATATATCAGTCCACCTCCACTGAATGGCAAACCTATTTGTTTCAATAAAAGCAAGAAAATTCAGTAGAGCATAACAAAAAAAAAAAAAATAAAAACAGCACACACTTTGTAATAACAACTCAGCCAATTCAAACCAATTATGTCTGGAAAAACTTTGTGGATAGTTCTCCTGAATTACATTTTCTATGTCAAATTATACATCTCAATTTTTGGTCTTCTGCTATTCAGACAATAGCCTTTTCAAAAGATTCCCCTCATAAGATAATTAAGAAGGGCCAAAGATTTACTCTACTTGTTGTATGATTGCTAATAAAATTTACCTCATGCAGAGACTAAGAATTTGGCTGGAAAACTGAAAGTTTCAGATTGTTTGAATAATTAAGAAGAGAGAATTATACTATAAATTGTTTCCCAGCTAGTGTTAGCTGCTTGAAACAAAGGGAAGAAAACAAACAGAAAGTAATAATTCGGGGTGTGGAGGGGAATTTCTATTTTTCTGTGTGCTCTTCACATACACAGCAAAAGCTGGTTAATATTAATCAGAAAACAATTCTGTTCTAGCACCAACATTTTGATAGGGCCTCCATTACTGTGACTGCCTCACATATGTGCCTTATTTTGCCTCCATAATCACAGAGAAGCAAAAGTAGGATACAAAATCCGTGTTCTTTGACCCTCGATTTAGATTAACTCACTGATATGGGGAAGGTGACTGAGTTTGACTCAGTAACGTCACAGATCATAAAGTTTTTAAAAACAAAACAAACAGCGATAAGTGAGATTCTTGTAAAATGAGTTTTGTACACAAATGGGCAAGCAACCTTTAAATCATAAGGAAACCATCTAAACTTTTCTTCTGTTGGCCAGAACAACATTGAAAAGGTAATATTAAAGAAAGACCCCCAACTTCTGTAACTTCAGGTGTTACACAGATCAATAAAATTATATTTTTTTCATTCACATTTGGAATGTATTAATATTTACTCCAGAATGCTTGTAAAGATAGGCAAAGTTTTTTCTTTCCTTAATGTAAAGATATTACACATTGTTAGATTTGTCACTTCCTTAATCAGTATTTCAATTAATTCATGTCCAGACATCATTGCTGCCTGTACACTGATATATCCAGAATTCCTCAAGGTGTCTTTTCTACCCTTTTAGATATATTTTTTTCTTTTTCAGCCCAGGGATGTCTCCTCTGTTCTTAGAGAAATTTTAAAGATAAACTTTGGTAGTTCAAAGAGTGCTTTCATTAGTTTATCAGACACATTCATCAGGCTATCTGAACTTGCATGCTTCTATGTTACCTCAATATTCTTTAAACTCTTCTTTCTGGACTTTGCCCTAAATTTCTACACAATTTTTAAATTAACTTAGTGAATCTGGTCACAGATCACTTTTCCTAGAATGATTAAACCAAAAAGAAAGTTTGTCTTTGTATCATTCATTATTTTCTTTGTTACGCATCTTTCCTTTCCTTTTGCTCCTTTCTTAGTTCCAATATATTCTTAAAGTTTTTCTTATTGTTAATTGAAACACATTGTTTTCAGTCCTTCTGATTTTATCCCTGCCTACTTGCACTATTCCTTTATATGATCATTAAGTATGTTACGTATTTGTATCATGCAACCAGCTTTTCCTTATACTTGTTTTATATGAATGATATCTGCACTGTTACTTCCAAAATATTTATTATTTACACACTGCTGTAGAGTAGTTAAGCAGAGTAGTATTTCCTATCTCTGGTCTTGTAATGTGATGCTAACTCTCAGTTTTGCTTATATTATTTTGTTTGTAATAGGTGGATGAACTCCTAAACTATATTTCTTATTGGAGTATAACAGCTCAGAGGTGGATGACTTCTAGGTTCTAAATAATCTTTTGCTTTAATACAGTGTTTTAAAACAAAAAGACAAAATGGTAATTGCAAACCATAGTTTAAGGTGAAACCTAGGAAAGGAAGAATGCTAGAAAGCTTGAGGAAGAGCTCTGTTCTTTTTATAGGACAACACATGCTGAGACAGTCAAAATGATTTATTTGGTAAAACTGAAGCATTTTTATAAAGATCAGGAATGATTATAGAAGTTGCTAAAATATTCTAAGTTGTCTGCTAGCAAAAGAACAGTAATAAGAGCATTCAGTTTCTAAGGGGAACAAAGAATAGGATACAGTTATTAAAAATAGAAAAAGAGCCTCCAAATAAAGCTAGAAGGTCACATTTAATAACAGACTTAATGGAACATAAAAAATTGAGAGCAAAGGCTCAATGGTTATAAGAGCAAAACGAATATATTGGCATAAGTTTTATTCAAGTATTAGATTTGGTGTGATGGATTCTAAGGTAAGATAAAAAGTCAAGAATAAAATTAGAGATCTGAAATTGGTAATTAGAGTGACGTTCTACTCTTGGGCTTAAATGCACAGCTCATATGTACAGCCAAACAAATCAAAATGTCTCTCTTTGTGTTTGAATGGAAGGTATATCTGATATTACAGCATAGAAAGTGGCCAAGCGGTCAAGAAAAGAGGAAGAAATGACAATTCCTCTCCTTTCCTCTCCTCTCCTCTCCTCTCTTCACAGTCACTTCAGCATGAAGTAATAAGTGTATAAGGTCCAAGGAGTTACATGTGTATAAAACCAAGACAATTCTTTACAGTTGAATTCACAGTCATCCCTAAACTTATAGTACTGAGACCAAAGGACATATTTAGGAGTGAGAATTATAATATTGCAGGTTTTGGAATTTCCAAACAGGAACAAGGTTCAATTCCTAACTTTTTTTCACAGTAACCTAGAGGTTTTGTTGATTGGGCTTTTTTTAAGGAAACATGCAAATTAAGAGAGAACAGGCACAAATATTCTTCAATTAAGCTGTGTTCCAGCACTTTTCTGGCTGTCTTCACAAATAGTGACTGGTCTGCAGTTAAATTACTTTCCACACAACATCATCATAACAACAACTGTAACTCAAAGAGAAACAAGTTGCTGAAAACGGGGACCGTGATGGGAAATGTACAAGACTGTTATTACAAACAGACATCTAAATAATAAAAGTATGTTATTTATCTCCAAATTTATCTCCAAATGCTTTTTGGTTGCTTACACATGTTTACACATGTATGTTTATATGGACATGCTTAGGTTAGTTTTAAACAGCACTGGTAGAAGTGCGGGTGCAGCAATAGGAGACTAAGCACAAGCTCTAAACTACACCCACCTCCTTTACACCCTCAGAAAACAAGGTCCAAGCTCCCCAGCTGCTCCAGGACAGCTACGTGGCACAGGATAGCAGAGCTCCTCAATTCTGCCCTACAGTTGCCGGCATGACCACACTCTTCATGTACCTCGAGGAAAGCTTGGCTGAACTCTTTGGAGTTGAAAGTTCAAAACTGGGTTTGGAGAATGATGAGTATGGCTGTAACTTTAAGGCTACTTATAAATACACTTTTTTGCAATCTTAGTTACTTCAAACCTTTGTGGCAGTATTGCCTCAACACATGACAGCCTCTATCTAAAACTGCTTAAAGAGGAATAAAGGAAGTCCTGGAATCATGTGTATAATTTGGCACCCATTGGGCAAGTCCATTTATTATCCTTAAATGAGCTTAGCAGAGCCACTGACGGAGCAGTAGTAGGAAACTGAAGAGGCTACAAACATAACTCTGATATTAAGCTAATTTGCAAAGGGACATGCAAGATAATGTCAAGTGTGTTTTATTGAGTGTCCCTCTTAGCTAGGATATTACAGTAAAAAAATATTTGTGTGAAGGGTTATAACATAGATATGTTCAGAAAACTGATTGTAAAAGTGGTGTTGTGGTGAGTTTAAATTCGCCTAAGATGCTTATTTCCCACTAACAGCAAGCTTAGAAAAATCAACCAGAGATACCAAAAACTTTGCAACCTCAATCTTTCTTGTGATACAACTCCATTATAAAAGATCTGAAGACAAATTACACCTTCTCCTGCAGTTATATAACACCATTTTCTTCTGCAATTGGCCTCAGCATGTCCTAAGCTACACTCTTGTTTCTGGTGTGTAACTAAATGGCCTTGTAAATTACAATTTAGGTACAATTCTGCTGATGATACAGGTACTAGAAGAAATAGGATTTAACTAAATCCTTTCTAAACGTGAGGTAACAGCAATAAAAAGGCAGGAAAAAAAAAGTCTTTTTTTTTTTTCCTCAGCAATGTATACAGACATAACTTCTAATACAAACCAGAAGCTGAACTGATGGGTAAGAAAGAGTAATGGCACCTGCCATATCATGGCTCTCCACATATATGGATTTAATTGTCCGTATCTGCATGCTATATTTTTAGAAACATATTAATTTTTGTGTCTATTGTAGATGTAATATTTTTATTTATATTCCTCATTCTTTCTTCAAAAGTTACAAAGCATCTAATTTATTATGAGATGGGGCATTCTATTTCACTTTTTTAAAATTAATAGATAATCATTCTGTTGAACTATCTTGTTAAAAATAGATTGTTCCAAATCTAAGCTTATAATTACAAAAACAGGATTTCACTGGATATTCTGAGGAATTATTTCCATTGTTTATCTCTTATTGGTTTTGGCAAAACATTTCTTTTGTCAAAAGTGACAGTCTGCTGAAAACAGCAAGAAGGCTTCCTTACAAAAGCAACGAAGGATTGTTTAACTCTGAAAGTATAATAAGGGATGCCCATATTTTTGTTGCATTGCACCTCAGTGTCAGAAACAAAACATTTTCTCTTTTGGTTTTGATAATGAGCACATGTATACTGATAAGTGCAGTGAGTCACACTTTTACTCTGCCCACATAGTGAGAGGTCCAGATGTGTGAATCTAATTTGCTGTGTTTTCCTGACCCTGAGCCAAGAAGGCTCTTTGCAGCAATGGCTGTAGCCACGCAGCTGAAAAGGAAGAAAAGGATGAGAGCAACAGTAGGGAAACTATCCATTTCCCCAGCTGGAAATGAGGAGATTTAGTGCCCCAGTAATGCAGCTAAACAGTTTCTAGACTGAATCTGGCCAGTGTCCAGAAAGCTACAAGTAGATTTATGGAAGCAGAATTCAGTTTGAGATTAACATGGCTAAACTTAGGAGTGGGATTCAGTTGGAAGTTAAGATACATAAATTTGTGCTAAATGCCTACACTCCCGTTAGAGTCAATAAAGAGCGGGGTCATGATTTGGTTGAATACATGTGTGTGCCCAGGGCCATTCAAGATTACACAGGGTGTTCAGGATAGCCAAACAAGGGTGGCAGAAATGAGGCAAGCATCCCATTCTGCAGTAGCAGACAGAGGCCAGATTCATTAACGTAGCAGTAATGGGTGGCCTTGAATCACACCAGATGTTGAGGTTTAGGCAAGAGGATCCTACCCCCAGTCGACACAGCAAAGGGAGCCACAGCCAGCTCCCATCTCTCTTTATTTCTTCCTCTCTCTTGCTTTCTCCCTTTCTCCCTCTCATCCTCTTTCCCTCTCTATCTCAGAAGAGTCAAATGCTTTTACATATGGCAGTATGCAGTCATTGATGAACATCACTTGTGCTCTCGAAATTAGTCAGAGGGGAGAAAAATCAAACTGGTGTGTTAGTCTGTGGCGAGACCCATGGAGGAGTCATGCAATATCCTAGTGATCCAAGGTGTGTAAGCAGTATCCAGTTTTTTGAGGATAAATACCTGAATGTGGTAGGTTGACCTTGGCTGGCTGCCAGATATCCACCCACCTGTTCTATCACTCCCCCTCCTCAACAGGTCAAGGGGGAGAAAATAAGATGGAAAAGCTTCTGAATCAAGATAAAGACAGGGAAATCACCTACCAGTTACTGTCATGGGCAAAATAGATTTGACTTGGGGAAAATTAGTTTAATTTATTGCCAATTAAAAAAATAAAAATGGAGTAGGGTGGTGAGAAACAAAGACAAAAAAAACCTAAACCACCTTCCTCCCACCCCACCCTTCTTCCCAGGCTCAACCTCATTCCTCCATTCCCAGCTCTTCTTCAGGATTCATTACTGCATCATTTTTAGTGCTTTCACAATTAAGTACTTCAGTTTGCAATTTGGAAGGTTCTCAATATGCCATTGAGGGAAACACTGGAAGCAGTTAAGATGCTCTAGGATATTGAATGCCTGATAGTGATTGCACACACAGACATAAATAGTTCTTGAATAGTGAAATTTCAGCATTATAGGAAGGGAATGGGAATAAAGAATTTTAATTTCTTCCATGTAATAAGCAATATAACAAAAATATGGCATTTCTCGCAGAGTGGAATATATTTCTGTGTTTTCATAACCTTCATTGATTCAGGATTCTTCAGTGAGTGTTAGGAATTCACCGAAAGTCTTGGCCACAGCAGTTGTCCTTTGGGTGCCTGATTTAGCCTGCAGATACACAAAAATTTTTACTCAGGATCCCTAACGATCAAACAGCTGCAGAAAATCAAGCACATGTGCCACTCCAGTAAGAGCAGTATTTTATTTACATTGTGTAAAAATTTCCTCAAACAGTGCTTTCTGGCAGAAAGTATTATTCCCTCTCCCTATCTCTTTTAAAATGTTTTTGCTCAAGCTATCTTCCGTCTGGGGGACTTTTACACTGTATTTATGGAACATCTGAAGACAATCATCCTTTCTAGGAGAAGACAAACAGATTGATGAATCTTCAATTAAACCCTATCACCTTAAAAACATATAAAGGCATTTTTCAAAGCTTTCTCGTGTCCATCTGATGGTATCTCACAGCCAGAAGAATTCATTTGCTCCTCCTGATTATTCCTCACCTGAGGTCATAATCCTGTTTTTTGATATGATAATCAATTTCACTGTAACTGATTTTGATGCCAGAGACAGACCATGACTTGGGTTAGAGAAAAAGTATCATAAACAGTTGAATTTGCAAGAATTAAAAGATATAACTTGTTTTCATGTAAACACCTCTCTAATAAAGCTGTAAACCTTAACCTAAAATGGGACCTACTATTCCAAAATACCTTTCGGCATCAATGAGCTTTTCAGGTTACACACCAGTCAAAAGCTAGTGTTCCTTTTTTGTCAAATAAATATTTGTAGAAAGTTAAATTCTTATTAGAATTAATGTATTTCAAAAAACATTGATTAAAACCTCCAGTAAATGCAGTTGAAAATAAAAATATAATTACATATAACAGCAGTAACAAGAATAATTTACATGCACGGGTGGGTATAGAAGATTTTAATCTTTTACACTTACACTGTACATACCTTTTCAAGAATGGGAAACACCTTGATATGTATGCCTATAGGACACACTAACGGGATGCCATAAGTTTATAGTACCTTTTCTCTACAATGAGAAATTACTCTAATTTTCAAGTGGCTTGCAGGTGTAACACTTGAGAAAGTAGAACTCTTACCTGTTAAGTTGTTCTGCAATACCACAGAATTAAGAGTTTTCACAGCATATATAACAAGAAATATACTCATTTAAAACATTAGAAAATATAGGCATGGTTGTGTTTGTCTTGGATACCAAATCATATTGGAATTCACAGGAATGAAAGGGCTGATTAGATTGCTGCAGCTACTGTTTTAGAGTAACAATCAACTTTCTATTGTAATCTGAGACAAAAGCTCTGCTTAATCAATGACCGATTCAAGCACAGTTGCTTATCAAACTGAAAGAATAAATGATATGGTGGTTTTATATTCAGAGCCTAAGAAGTGATTCAGAAGGCAATTCTTTGCTTGTCAAAACTTTGCTTATCAAAAGCAGCGCACCACATTATACAAAATATTGATTGACTCTCTGAACTAAATTAGGGATTGGCTGAATCAGTCTGGGTATCAGGATGATACACAAGTGACTGTATTTCTGGGAAAGATGGCTTCCTGAACATCAAAATATAAAGAACTCCTCTCATCTAATAATTAATGTGGGATGGGACAGTGACACAAGGCAGAATGGTTGGGGCGGTGTTTTTGTTATTTGCACAGTCGTCAGAGCATTTTTGTGTCACTTGCAGTGATCAGAACTTACTAAGGGGCACCTGTCCCAAGGGACATGTCACAGGGCATCCCTTCAATTCCTCTCCCCGCATTTGGGATTTCCAAAATATATGCTACTTTGTCCAGCAGAATTGCATCACTCAAATATTAAGCTGCACCAGGTAACCTCTCTCTGAGTTACTCTGTCACTGTGGAGGCGGGTGCAGAGGAGAGGCTCCAGGGAAACAGTGCACCCGGGAGGGAGGGAGTGCTCCTCGCAAGTCACCACGAGTCACTGCCCCAGGCTGGCAAAGCCACGAGTGCCAGCTCAGTGGGGGGGTGTCAGGACATGGCCGCATTGGCGTAGTGAGATGCACATTTAATGAAAACTCTTGAGTTTTGTAGACTATTGGGGGGGGGGGGGGGAAGTAGTAATAATGAATCGCAAGCACTTATTCAACTGACAACTGCAGCTTAGTTTCAATTATTTATGACACTTCATAATGTGCTAATAAATGTTCTGTAGTAGCATGTCTTGAAAATGTAATGAAGTCTTAGTAAAATAAAACCTCATTACAGCATTCAGCTATTAATTCTGTGTTGAGGAAAGGGAAACATAATCTGTTCCTACGAACAATATGTTTCTTGTGTCTCTTACACGTTTTTGCCTATCTCAATTCTTTATGAACATTGTTTCTGACTTTTCTGACTTGTAAGTGTATTATATTTTCCTTGCTCTAAAGAAAATTTCCTCTTCCTTCTTGCTGTGCCTATCAAAATCTCTTTATCTGAAAGTGACAAATATGAATTTTTAATACCTTGAGTTTTATTCCCTCTGCTCCTTCTTTATTCCTGCTAGCTCTGCCCATTCCACTGAACTTTTTTCAACTTATGCTATCAATTAATTCAAAAGTAGTATAGCACAAATAGTTATGCATGTGTGTGTGGAGTCAGAATTAAGTTTGTATAGGCACCATAAACCTAATTTCAAATTAGATTTCAAATTTCTAATTTCAAATGTATTTCAAATGCATTATACCAACAGTCCTTTAGTTTGAATGTTCAAGTCTGGATTTATGCTGGGCTTCCCTGCCTCAGGGCATTGTCTTAATTTTCCAACATGGAGTTGCCAAATTCAGCTGGTAGGGAGCATTAAACAGAAAGTGTTCTGCCCCCCTTTAGCATACCTTAGATTCTTTTGATCCATGGCCTGAGGGTAAGTACCTATACCTATTTTTCTGGTGGACAAGGTCAGAAATCATTTCATTCTTTAAAGTGAACAAACAATTGAGGTAAGAGGTAAGACAATGACTGGACTTCCATGATACTTACCTTTACTCTGTCCACAATGAAATATGGTAATACTTTACCACTTAGGTATACTAGTCATCAGTTTGTAGGAAATACTATCTGAGGCTATGAAGTCCTGCAAGAACAATCTTCAGCACCTTCCACCGCAAGCAATAAGAGCATTTTGTCAACCTCTTATTCTCTTATATGTGCACACTAATAAAAATACTCCCTACTAATGTCACCGAACAGTTATGTTCCCTGTAGGATGAGAAAAAACTAAAGATCACATTTTACTGAGATTGCCTGTTGTACAACCAATACAAAAGGCTGCATAGAAAGATATATAGAACAGATAGACTCCTCAGTTGGGTGTAGGCCTATCCTCTTTCTTTGGACTATGCCAGTACACCTCAGCCAAATCTCAAGCACATTATCTTTTGTATCTGCCCAGTGTGCATCTTTCTTATTCCTCTGCCATCTATTCATTGAAAGAATCAAAGTGACAGTCCCTACAGAAGGCTTTTCTGACTCCTTTGTGTGAATACTACAGGCTAGTCTGAAATTTTAGAGTAGGAAGATGAGGTGTAGATTAGAGCCTTGGTATAACACAGAAACATGTTAACAAAGACTTTTTGTATAGGTAGAGCTTTTTTATCTAAAATGTATCTTTTGCGCACTGTTAATGAAAGTGTTAGTCCTATCTTCCCAACAATTGAAGAAGCTTTTGTCAGCTTGAGAAATTTTCATATAACTATAGATTCTCTGTGCTTCAAAATAATGTATAATCAGTCAATATCATACTCCTAAATTATTTAGTAAATGCATAAAGATAGATCAGACATTTGATAATACCAGAAGCTCAGGAGTGGGTAAAATTGATTGAATGCACTTTGAGCATGAATAAAACGGTTTATCGTTTATTGACACTTTGTAGATTAATCTGAGGCCACATTGAGCAGTGAAGCAGAATGGTAAGCCTGATTTGCAGGAATTTTAAGAACACTCCTACAGCAGGGAAAAAGAATTAGATCACACTTTTTGACATAAAGTATTTTTGGCAATTTTCAGTGATCTTGAATGGTGTCCTGGTTTCAGCTGGGATAGAATTAAATTTCTTCCTAGTGCTATGTTTTGGATTTAGTACAAGAAGAATGTTGATAACACACTGATGTTTTTAGTTGTTGCTAGGTAATCTGCTACTCAAGGTCTTTTCAGCTTCCCATGCTCTGCCAGGCGCACAAGAGGTTGGGAGGGGACACAGCTGGGACAGCCAGCCCAGCTGGCCAACGGGGTATTCCATACCATGGGATGTCATGCCCAATATATGAATGGGGGGAACCCAGGAAGTGGCTATCGTTTTGTTGGCCATTTTCTCGGCAGGTGGTGAGCAATTGCATTGTGCATCACTCATTTTGTATATTGTATCGTTATTATATTATTATCATTGTTATTGTTATTATTCTTTCCTTTTCTGTTCTATTAAACTGTCTTTATCTCAATCTGTGAATTTTTTTCGATTCTCTCCCCGCCCCACTGGGGGGGGAGTGAGCAAGCGGCTGTGTGGCTTCTGGCTACCTGCCGGATTAAATCACTACAAATGGTATCACCTGGAAACAATGGGGAGAAAACCTGTGTTCTTTGTGCCAGATCTTCTAACAATTCTATTATTTCAAATGACAAAGAAAACATTGAAAAAATCTCAAACAAATAAAAAATAAATCAAAGACAAAATAGTTCTGATTTAGAATGCTATGCTACTAATTTATTTAAATAATTACTAATTCATCCACTTCTTACGGACAACACGACTATCTCAGATTTACCAGTCCAGTCTTCCTTGATATGTGATACCTTGTTTTGTATTTTGTTGGAGAATTTGAGGTTGATATGTAACACTGAATTTTTGGATATTTGATATCAGGATTTGAATTTTGCAACTTGAGGATTCATTTTCTCCCACCTTAAGTCACAGGTCTGTTTTGCTCTCAGTGGACAATAGTGAGAAGTTGGATTATTTTTCTGCTGTATACACAAACGGTGCTTAGACGACACTGACAGATTCTTCTGTCAGTTTCCAATGAATTTTAGATTTTAGCTTGTTTACTCAACTTGTACTGGTCTAATAGAAAAATATACAAGATAAATCCCTTGTAACAAATAATATGGACATCAGGATCCTAAGAGCAGTCATGCAATAACAGTTGTTAAAAATGTTTGTGATAAATATACTTTTTATCTTCTCATAGTGTTGTTGTATGGGCAAGTGCTGAAGCACTTTTACTGTGCTGATAGTTAAAAGCAATCCTCACCGTGTATGTATATATATGATATATATAAGAACATGATATACAAAATAATATTGGGAATTACACACTGAAAATACAGAGCGGGAGTTTTCTACCTGGGGTGATTTATTCAGCGTGCATGAAGCAACAGAATATCATGCCCAAAAGTCCAGACAACAAAACAGTAACTCCACTTATTTCCTTCATTTTATACAGACTATTAAGAAGGCTTGCAGGAGCCTTGTCTCTGGAAAGAAATGTTGTACAAAATCCTAGATTATATTTCCTTCTACTAGGTCATCTTGACAATTTTCTTCAAGAATTTGGTGCTCTTCCTTTGCATTAACAAGTGATACAAAGCAATGTAATCTTTCAGTTTCTCTGGAAATGTTGAATGAGTTTTGAATGGGAAAAAAAGAAGGTATCACTAGCTACCACAAGATGATACAACAAAGTGATCTAACATACTGCTTTATATGTGGATGCTGTCTGGGAAAGAAAAATGCAATATGATGTTTGGAAAGACAGCAGTACAAGTTGACAGGTTTTGAAGGTAATGTTTGAACACAAGAAAATTCAGAAGTTCAGAGTTTTTATTTTACTCAGAAAGATTAGGAAGGATTCAGGCAAGAGAAGAAAGACAGAAATCTTGAAAGGCAACACTTTAAAAAGTCAGAGAATCAATTAAATACAAAGAGGCTATTCCAAGTGAGAGAATATTACAAATGAATTATTTGCTACTTACTGTGGAAATACAAGACAGGAGAGAGAGAGAGCCCTGCCAAGAAGGACTTGGGGGTACTGGTGGATGAAAAGCCGGACATGGACCAACAATGTGGGCTCACAGCCCAGAAGGCCAACCGTATCCTGGACTGCATCAAAACAAACGTGGCCAGCAGGTCGAGGGAGGTGATTCTGCCCCTCTACTCTGCTCTGGTGAGACCCCACCTGCAGTACTGCATCCAGCTCTGGAGTCCTCAGCACAGGAAAGACATGGACCTGTTGGAGTGGGTCCAGAAGAAGGCCACAAAAATGATCAGGGCGATGGAACACCTCTCCTATGAAGAAAGGCTGAGAGAGCTGGGGTTGTTCAGCCTGGAGAAGAGAAGGCTTCATGGAGACCTTATTGTGGCCTTTCAGTACTTAAAGGGAGCTTATAAGAAAGATGGCGACAAAGGTTTTAGGAGGGCCTATTGCGACAGGACAAGGGGACATGGTTTTAAACTAAAAGAGGGTAGATTTAGACTAGATATAAGGAAGAATTTTTTTACAATGAGGGTGGTGAAACACTGGAACAGGTTGCCCAGAGAGGTGATGGATGCCCCATCCCTGGAAACATTCAAGGCCAGGTTGGACGGGGCTCTGAGCAACCTGGTCTAGTTGAAGATGTCCCTGCCCACAGCAAAGGGGTTGGACTAGATGACCTTTAAAGGTCCCTTCCAACCCAAACCATTCTATGATTCTATGAAATTGTACTTGTGTTATTGTGCATGTGGAGTCCCCAGATTCTCTGACAATAGGAATAATTTTGTTTGACTTCAGTGTTTGTGTCCAAAAGATGCTATCAGAAAATCTTGAAGAGGAAATGGGGCAATGTTCCTACCATTTTCCTGAGGCTCTTTTAGTTATTCAATCTAGACATAATTTGCATGATACTGTAAATGAAGAGGAATAGACATCTCAAAAGTTGTTAAAATTAAAATATATAGTTTGATGTTAAAACTAAACTAAATAATTTGAACTTTACTTTTGTATGGGACTAAAATGGCAACATGACAGCATTGGATTGTCAGTATGAGAAAGAGAGAATTCCACAGAATTATGATTTTTTAGGTAATCCTGAACAAATTACCTCACGATCAGCAACTTGAAGTCTACGTTAGCCCTAGTCAGATGGCTTTTGCCACAAACAAAGGCAATATCAGCACTCAAAGTGACACAAACCATGGTGATTAGAAGAGAATTCAGACTGCAAGATCATGGACTAGGATAATACTGGATTTTTTTTATTTAACTGATAGATTGATTGTCCCTGCTCACTGCAGGGAGTTGGACTAGATGACCTTTAAAGGTCCCTTCCAACCCAAACTATTCTATGATTCTATGAGAAAGAATCTCAGTAGTCATGAAACATGATAAAATGAAGTAATAATGAAAAGAATTCAGAAGAATATTCTGTACAATGCTAATTCCTGTAGAGTCAAATTTCAGTGTCCTATCAATATCTATTCTTTTAAATGTTTGATCCTTTTGAGGTAGAATTAATTAAACTTCTGAATCCAAGGTGAGCTCAGGGAAGAGGGATGATTCATTCACCTTTACCATAAAAGCCTAATGTAAACTAGAGAAGTCTATAATCCAGTTGAGAAAACCCATATGTACATGCTGTAATGATTCAAAAAAACAATGCACATTCATGGCTATCTTGGATGGGTAGCCAAACCATAGTCTAGATGATCTTTAAAGCTCTGAATACTTTTTTGAACAGAAATTGTTGGAAACTCCTAAATGGAATGGATTTCTATTAGAAAATGCTGGCATGAAAAAACTGAAAAATTACACAGATTAATGTTGAACCAGGAAGATCAGACATGTACCAAAACTGTAGTCTTTATTCAATGTAAAACACTATTATACACCACTGTGGCATCAAGGCACCAGAGTGGGGGAGTAGTTATCAGTGAGTACCCTTGAAATCTACTCTCCTATGATTCTTCCCAAGTTCAAGTTAGCTTGGTTAGCTTTTTTAAGGGTACATCTGCAGACATATTCATGCATTCTGTTTCTTTCCTAATTTACACCTTTAGTCAGAAGGTATCATCTCATCAATAAACTAGGTAATTGTTTTTAACTAATTATTAGAAAGTTATTGATTTTAATTTCAGTAATGTTCTTAAGTATCATGAACATAGCTACAAACTACACACAAATAAACAGCTTAATTCAAACTTCTTTATTCTTTATTTTTCTCTCATTTTTACACTGAACTCCTTTACTAACATCCTAACTGTGTCACATACATCATGTTGGAGACAGATTTTTTTCTCCATTTAATGTTTTGCTTATAGGTGTTAACAAGTTTATAGATACCAAGTGTTATGATACAGTTTTAATTTGGAAGCAGATGACCATTATTTCACTGTAAGTCTTTCTTGCAGATTTATGGAGTCATAAACCTAATGCTGCTTTAGGGATGTTTTCAAAAGAGAGCAGCAGGAACAACAGGTGAAATGTTGGAAAGCGAAGTGTTGCTAGATAGATACTCTACAAGTTTTTTCAGTTTTGAGGGGAGAATCAGGATGCCTATGCAAGTGAATGATACTTCTGGGATATGGCATATTGTGAGCAATATTAGTGCAAATTTTGCCAGTATTTCTTGCTAATATATTGTTTTTATGACACACACTCTTCTTGTCATTTCATGCCTCTCTCTGCTGTTGGCAAAGGCTAACAGTTGTGCCATGGTTTTCTGATACACTGAAAAGATTCACTAGTGTTCAGGTTCACCGCAGGTGGTGGAAGGTTTGAAAACAATAGTCTGCATCACATTTTGTCTCGTAATAATATCCACAGAATGTGAATAAGGCATTGCTTATTTTCTTTTAGGAGTTTGGGGTTTTCTTGATAGATTACGTATTCTTACTTTCCCTGATAAGTTAGAATTCTTTCTGGACTCAATTACCTATTTAAAAATTATATTGGTCATGTATGTAGCTTTGTGTTTAAACAATGCTGAAGGAAATTTATATCTCTTTTTAAAATATTCCTGCAAAGTCAGCAGCATAGAAAAGGATTAGAAATGCAACATAAAATTGGAACTTGGCAATAATAATTTATGTTTGATATTGAGAGTGGTCATACTTACATCAGTGGCAAAAATATTATAAATCTTTTTCTACATTACTAGCATTATTCTATGATCATTTGTATTCTTATCTGATTACCTAAAATGTATATAAAGGACATCAGTCATTAACTTGAAAAAAATGCATTGCCAGGCACTCTTTATGATTTTAGAAAAAAGATAAAAGCTTTATGACTTAAAGAAAACAATCAAATGCTTTTTTGTAGCCGCAAGAGTCATATTTACTTAAAGGATTGTGAATATAAAAGCAAATATCTCTTACAGGAAGCTAGGACAAAAGCTGTCAGAGAACTGGGTAGTAAATAGCCCTGAAATTGTTTTCTCTGCTTCATTTCAAAAGCTTAAGGCAAAAAATGTTTGACCTTTTACAAATGGAATGGTTTCCTGCAGGTCATGGCACTGTACTGAGTGCTGCTGGTTATGTGCAACTTGATGCAATCATTATAAATAGTAAAACTCTTGCTGCTGGCACAGCATAAGGAGGATTTCTAAACCAGTGACATTTGCTTGTTTCAGTCCCAGAAAAGATGGAATATGCCTTTCTGCTTCCTCCATTCAGTTGTATTTCCAGCGTTTTCTGACAGGGGGAGCAAACTAAATAGCGTGATTGTTCTACGTGACCCAGAAAATGTAAAGGGGGCAAGGAGAGAAATCTCAAACAGAACAAAAAAGCTGCTCTCAAACTTGTGATATCTGTGGTCTATTATTTTTCACCTTGACGTATTAATGAAATTTGAAAGATATTTCTATTAAACGTTATATTACAACTTATGAATATTTTAATGAGTGTCATATAAGCTGTAGGCTAAATTTTGCTCCCATTGAGAGCAATGGGAATTTTTATTATTAATTGCAAGAGAATAAGACTTGACTTGACTTTACAGTCAATTTATGTCCTGTATTTCATTAATAATTCTTGTTTGGATACTGCTTTATTTCCACATGGATAGTATGTAGGCAACTAATTCACTAAAGCCACACTTTTTTCATTTTCTCATGCTTCCTTAAGATTGACATTTGCTATTACCACTATAAAAGTCAAACAACCAGGTTGTGCAATAGTTGAGAGTATCTGAGAGTACATATATATGTATTCTACCACTATTAGGAATTATAGACTTATGCAGTACTTAATCAATGCTGTCAGGCAACATTTCTTCCAAGTTTGTCTGTTTTAACCATAATTTTGTTACAACTTCTCTAGAATTACTGTGGAAAATCCCAGGATTTAGATACCTTGTGTAACATGATCCTAACCCTTAAATTGCAGCACAGGTGCTACCATAATAAGCTCCATAGTGGTAAGGATAACACCAAAGCAAACAGGCACATGATAAAAACAGGGATAAAACCTCATGAGGTTCAACAAGGCCAAGTGCAACGTCCTGCACCTGGCTTGGGGCAACCACCGGTATCAATACAGGCTGGGGGATGAAGGGATTGAGAGCAGCCCTGCCGAGAAGTAGTTGGGGGTACCAGTGGATGAAAAGCTGGACGTGAGCCAGCAATGTGCGCTCGCAGTCCAGAAGGCCAACCGTATCCTGGGCTGCATCAAAAGAAGCGTGGCCAGCAGGTCGAGGGAGGTGATTCTGCCCCTCTACTCTGCTCTGCTGAGATCCCACCTGCAATACTGCGTCCAGCTCTGGAGCCCTCAGCACAAGAAAGACATGGATCTGTTGGACTGGGTCCAGAGATGGGCAACAAAAATGATCAGGGCGATGGAACGCCCTGGGGTTATTCAGACTGGAGAAGAGAAGGTTTTGTGGAGACCTTATTGTGGCCTTTCAGTACTTAAAGGGGGTTTATAAGAAAGATGGCAACAAAGGTTTTAGGAGGGCCTGTTAGGCTAGATATAGGGAAGAAATTTTTTACAATGAGGGTGTTGAAATACTGGAAGAGGTTGCCCAGAGAGGTGGTAGATGCCCCATCCCTGGAAATTTTCAAGGTCAAGTTGGACGGGGCCCTGAGCAACCTGATCTAGTTGAAGATGTCCCTGCCCACGGCAAAGGGGTTGGACTAGATGACCTTTAAAGGTCCCTTCCAATCCAAACTATTCTATGATTCTATGATTTTTAAACATCCTGTAAAAGGTGGTTAGTTGAGTCCATAGAAATGTGCTGTTAGAAATTTATAAGAACTAAATACTGGTGAATTTCAATTTTCTGTCATAGTTTAGTTATTGACAATTTATTTTATGAAATGTTTGTGGGACCACTATGAGAGCTTCTCCGGTCTCTTGCTGATGGTGATTTAAGATTCACAAACTATTCCTGGTACCTAAGTCCTCTAAAAGGCCCTATCTGGTAGTTTTGCTTACAGCACTAAGTTCACTACTAAGCACAGAAACCATTATGCCCTTCACTGAAAAATGCAGGAAGAAGAGCATTTCTGCTTATGCAACCCACCGCTTAGGTAGTAACATAGTAGTTAGAGCACTTAAACAAGGTGGAAGAAAAAATTGGCTGTGTACAGTGCCAAAAGCGCACTAAAAAAAGGACACTGTCCTGTTGGTTTGGTTGTTGTTTTGCAGCAGGTTGTGAATACAAGTTTGCCAATGGGTTTCCTTTTGGAGCAAACCAAACAGTTCCTTCTAAGAAGAAATCTTAGTACGGCTGAGAGAATGACTTGTGTTTGGGTCCAGTTTGCAATAAAACTCCCATAAATCCAAAAACTGGCTCACTGATGTCCACTGGAAGTCAGGAAATACACGTGTGAGTGTCTCATGGCCGAAAGATAGCCCTGACAGTCATGACCTCATAACCATGCACATAGGCATGTAAAGACCATCAGTCTCATTCACATAGAACAAAAGAAGTAACATCAGTTTCAAGATGATGTTACTCCCTCTAGGAGTACAGCCTATCCCATGCCTTCGCATTCTCAGAAACAGCAGTGGCATGACTGCCCTCCCCATCAACACAGCCATGAGATCCATGTGCAGGTCAGTGTATGGCAATCCCGGTCTCATTTAGTGCCTCCATGCCAATGGGGAATCTGAATGTGATGACTGGTCACACAAAGTCTGTGACTGCTGCTGAGAACCATTCAAGGATCTATAAAAAAGCTTTGTCTTTCACAGTTAAGAAATCTTACTGTAACTGAGCCCATGGTACACACCAGCCCTTAAATGGCTGGTTTGTAAAAGTAATGTGTCGGAAAACTCAAGAAAGTAACAAACACCTTCTTGGCAGTTTTGGATGCTCTGGTCAATACCTCCCACATCCTGAAGATCTGAACCTTCTCCAGGATGGCTAGATTTGTCTGAGGATAACACAGTAATGGGCCTCAGGTTTCCCAGTCACATGCATGAGAAGAGCAACAGAAGTGGCAGCAGGGACAGAAGCACTGGAAGTGGCAGTGTAAATAATAGGCTGTACATTTTTTGCAATGAGGGTTAAACAGAACTTTCCAGTATGTATTGAATATGTTAACCTCAGTGCTAACAGAATCACATGCTATACATCAGGCAGACTGACATGTAACCCTTCTTCTCTAGGTCACTTATGTTCCAGTGTCCTTTAATGTTTACAGAGCGACTCTGAGAGAAAGATATTTATTGACAGTTCACATAGTAGATACTGAAGACTAATCCTCACTAAAACACTCAATAAGCGACTCAAGCAACTGGAAGTCAGATGGGGAAATGTTGCTCTCCCTTGCATCTACCTGACCTCTGTGCTTTTTTGGTTTAGTTTTTTATATCTTCTCCTGTCAGTTTTTTTCCTCTTGCATCCTGTTTTATCACCATCTCAACAATTACACTTTGTGTCCTGCTTTTCTTATCTTACATGGTTTTAGCTCATGTACTTATTCCTTCATACCAACTTTCTCAGCAAAATTAAGCCAAGGTCCTGCATTCAGGCTGCACTGAATTAAACCTTAAACCAGGGACAGCTGAAACTCAGGGCTGAGGTTCAAGTGGTGAACACGGTATGCTAGAAAGGCCCCAGACTGATACAAAGCTCACTGGAAAACTATTCCCCCTGTCATGCAGTACAGATGGTATATGCTTACCTTTGGCAGTTTGTACCTACTTCAGTCTGCACCATCAGGCATGGGAATCAAGACAATATAGATGAATTGGTTTACTCAAGGTCTGCATTACCTTAAGGAGGCTCAGTGCCATTCATCTTTCCCTTACTTACTTTGCTAGATACTGTAAAAGCATTGTATACTTAACACACTCCATTTGTTGTTTAGAGCACTGAAGTTGCTTCAGCATTGTGAAGAAACATTCATGAAGTCTGGCACTTAACTTCTAAGTGCTGCTGTTCTTTGTGTGAGAATAGGCATTTATGAATACATCTAAAAATTCTCCCATTGTGTGTCTCATTGGTGAACATAGATATTCTATGCAATAATGTGTCACAAAAACTGTATCCTTACTTTAACTGTATTCTCATTCTTGTGCTTTAGGACCACATTAGAGAGGTTCAAAAGTCCAAATGATAAGCTATTACTAAATGCCACTGATTGCACATGAAATTATAATTCTGATGAAATAGAAGAACATAGTTACACCCCTTAACAGGTTAGAAAAATACATTATTAGAAATTGCAATGGTTGAAAAAACAAAGTACTATAAAGAATTTTACACATATGAACATTTCATTTAAAAGAATAGGTAAATAAAAAAATTAGAGTAATATAAAGTCTTACCTTTTATAGTTCATGGGATCAGAATGTCAAGGCTAGAATTTCTTTCTTATCTTTTCTTGGTTGCTTCCCTCAAGAATTGACATTTGCGTCCCAAGTGATCTTTTACCCCTTGCAAATTATAACTTGGCATATTGTGCAAGTATTTTTTTATTGCAAATGAGTAAAGTTAAAAGATATATGTTTAATCTGAGTTATTCTTTGACTCTTGGAAAAATAATGCATATGTCTTTCAGAGAATCCAACCCATGAGTTACAAGGAAGACTATTTTTGTTTTTTTGAAGTGAAGAATCTCTAGAGGATAGAAAAAATTTTTAAACAAAAATAACAAAATACAAAAGCAGTATTTTGTGTATAGAAAAATACATACCAACCAGGTGTCTAGCAAAAAAGATTATCACTGAAATGAAAATGTACTTGAAAATATCATGTACTCCATTTTCATCTCAGTTCAACACACAGTATAATTCCCTGGACAAATGTTGTAATTATAATTAGAGTCATTCATTGTTGTTTTAATTAGCAGTAACAATGTTCACCACTTTCTGCTCTAACTACCTCCATAAGTTATGTCTGATGCATGAGCTATGACAGTAAACATTAACATGGAGCTATTTGATAGGCAGTCTTCTCAGCTTTCTTCTCAAATGGGGTAGTTAGAATAGGCACTTAGGAAAAATATTGTTCCCACATGTCACTGGCAAAGCAATCTCCATGTAACTCTTAGAAACAAGATTGTTACAACTACAAAATGGAACTAATAACTGCCCAAAGAAAAGATGAATAGTCTGGTGCTTGTTTTTTTGAAGTGTTGCAAGTACATGATCATAGCTAGAATGCATGGGTGGAGTGCTAAAGAGTCTCTATACTTATTTAATTTAGCTTACTATAAAAGTAGTTTTGCAGAAAACTACTTTGCATAATTATAATTATAATTACAACAGCACTATTACACCTCTGTAGTCAAATGGTTTTCAGCATTTTCATTAAATACTTCTGTTTTCATGGTTTTCAAACTGGGCTACAACATGCACTCTGGTCATAATCTACAACATATAATATAGGGAGAAAAAAACCTTGTAAGTGCAATAAAAAATTTCAAGGAAACATGCAAGATTTCTTAGTTACAGAAGACAAAAGAACAGAAACATCCACAACTCTCTTGCCTTTTATAGCCCTTTTGTAGTTCTTTCTCGGTAGTTGTCAAAACAACCCAATAAGAAATATCACCAAATAAATGGAAAACTGTATGGCCTTTATCCCACAAACTGATTTAAAGAGAAAGCACCAGGGTTAATATTCAAGGTTAAATATAAGTTTGCTAATGGCAGTGGAACTTTTTGCCGATAACTTAGTAATGCAATTATTTCATTCAGATCGGACAGTTTACATGACTGCAGTTAGTATACAAATTTTATATGTTGTAATGTGCAAGAATGGTCTTATGTGCTCTAACTGTACCTTAATACTACATTCTTTTTACCAGCAAATATTGTAGTGAGAAATGACAGGAAAGAAACTGGAAAACAATGGAATCTTTATACATCATTGTCCTAACTCAAAACTGGTTTTAAACCTTAAAGTTTTTATTAGTTGTCTCTGACATGTTTACTCCACTTGCTATTCCATATGTTGGAAATGTTATCCGAGCCTTCAACATGCAAAGAATAACCATGGGTTTTAATATTTTTTTACAGATGATTGGCATATCCAATAGGCATATCCCATGCCAATCACATCCTATAGGATATGCCGATTGTACGGGTTGCTGTATTGGAATATTTTTGGTAGGCTGATATGCAGTTGATGCATATGCTGAACAACTTGATCTAGATCTATTACTCAAAGCAGAAATAAAATCCTGCTTTTACAAATATTTCTAAATAGATCAGATAACATAAAATTATATACTGGCAATGCTTTCACATAAATTTGTGATCAGAGATGTAAGGGATTGGTCTATACTTATATCAGGAAAAGAAGCCCTGTGGCAATAATTATTGCCTTGCACAAAGCCTTAAGATCCTATGTATCTCTGTGTTTACCACTTCTTTCTGACCCTTTTTTTCCTAATCCTCTCTAGACAGACAGAAAGCAACTCTAGCAATCTCTAGCACACCAGCAACATCAATGATAGCATTGGCTTGGGCATGTTTGCACAATTTACTCATAATTCCTACACCCCAGGAATCACAGAATCATACCTGGTGAGCTCTGCTTCTGAACGATCCTTGCTATGCTCAGGTCTCACATACTGATGAAATTTCTTTGTTTATGCATAGCATACTCAATGGGAATGGGCTGAAGACCTGTAAAGAGAAAACAGAGGACCTTACATCTGCCTTCTCAACAGTTTGAATATTTTCCTCCTTGAGAATAGCCTTTCTGTCTCTGAAAAGCACAAACGCTAGCCTGGAGCAAGGGTCAGACCCCAAGGCTTCTCTTTCTGCCATTATGATTCTGACTTGGAGGATAGAGACACACAAGGATATATCCCTTTTCATGCTTACTGTTTCTGTCCCTCTAACCCTGAGTTTTGGCTAGGCATGACACCAATTCAACATGAACACTGAAAAGTGCCCCTGTCATGGTCTTACCTACTAGGCCAGTCTTTATAAACAACAGGAGATTTGGTTTTGGAAAGCAAGTGCTGTAAGTCTTAACACGCTCAGAAGGAAGGTGTCTGACAACTCTC
The DNA here is from genome assembly GCA_030449065.1 of Oceanodroma leucorhoa. Lineage (NCBI taxonomy): Eukaryota > Metazoa > Chordata > Aves > Procellariiformes > Oceanodroma > Oceanodroma leucorhoa. Next base: position 242,156 of record JASVER010000176.1, read on the forward strand.
CCAATTCTTAGGCAAGTATTTGTTAAACAAGTTTATTGTATAAAAAGAACCACAAATCCCTGTCCTTCAAAACATTACCCAATCATTTCAAAGCAGCATGGAGTAGATGTGTAATGATGATAGGACTATGGTCTGTGAATCAGGCAGGCTAGTGTAAGATGTCTCATCCCTTCAACAAGTAATGGAAACAATACTTTCTTCAGGAACTTCCACATCTGATATTTTCACTGGCCGTTAACTCCTCCGGCTAGCCTGGTCTCCATACCTAAACCAAGTTCAACAGTAGTAGGCTACTCATCCTGAAACAATTACAATTCAGTAGAAATGTATAAAGATCCCACACCCAGCTGGAAATGGAATGGAAGGGAGTCAATAAATAGGTGGGAGTTGTGGAGAAGGAGGAAAGGAGAAATATATGGAAGCTATGGGACAATGTAGAGCTTTCGTACCTTGAAAGTGGGCAATTAAGAACTCCCACGGACTATTTGGGCATTCAATGTGGAAACTCTTCACAGGACAACTGGTGAAATATCTGAATTGAACTGAAATATGTAAATCCTATTTTGAACAAATAGATTTTTTTTTTTTCTTAAAGTCATGCAACAGATCGTCTGGGATCCTGTAACACCATGAAGAGTAATTATAAAACTAATCACAGTTAGTATGTCAGATTAAGACCAAATCTGTTTTCGGTTTGGGTTTGTTTTGTTTTGTTGTGGTTTTTTTTTTACCATTTCTTCTGGAGAAGGTGTTAATTTGAAAATTTAAATTAACAATGTGGTTAGTTTGATTATTTGTTTAAATTAGTACTTACTTGAAGCCAGTCTATGTAAAGCACTATTTTATATACGCTAGAGATCTATCTTTGATATTGTTAAAATATTTATTTTGGATAATTTATTATTTGGTTTCTTTTAATAGAATGCATCATGTCCATATATGCTCTTTCTATTTCTAAGAAACTTGTCTTAGGTTGTATTAGTACTGCTGTAGTCTAAATTCTAATTGGTAAATGCTTGCCAAGAAATTAATGTGAATAGTTGTGTGAATTACCTTCTGTACCAAGATTTAAAGAAAAGACTGCAACAGCTGACATCCTCTGTGGCTGCATTTGGTCTTAGCATCTCAGATCTGAAAAATGAAAGAGGAAAAAATAAGCATAATTTACACTGAATGCATACAGAAACCTTAGCCTATCAGTGATTTGGTAGAGAAGTTTATCTGGTTTAACCTTAAATAAAATCATCAGTTCTGATCAATTACCCCATCAAACTTCAGCACTTCTTTCTACTAATAATCTGCGGAGAGCCTGCCTTGACAAATAAGAAATAGCATTAATAATTCATTTGATAGTTAAAAAATATTTTCTTGTATTATCTTAGATTGACCTTTAGAGAAAATTCCAGACACTTTAAAAATGTCACTTCTGAAGACATGCCATCAACCATTAAAAAGCAATTTTGAAAGACTGTAACTTACTGTGCAACATCTGCTGCCATCAAAGGCTGACAATATTGTCATGTATATTTTCTGGCACATAATTAAAATTCAAACATCACTATAGATATATAATTCAGTTTACTTTTTTCAACTTTATAATTAAAAAAAAATCCTTCTCAGAGGAATCTTGATGTAGTTTTTTACAGAAAATGAAGAATACATTTTGTTTACATCAAGGGTAAAAGAATAATTTTTCAAATTACTATGTACACACTTCCTCCTCTATGCAGCATTTGAAAGCATCAGCTAAACTCCCCAAAAGAGAATCAGGAAGATTAAGCAGAAACGATTCGAATAGGCTCTAAGTGTTTTTCCTGAAGCAGTTCTATAGTCACTCACTTTTTATTTCAGACCTTTTTCTTTGATATGTACTTTGATTCCTGTTCCCAAATGCCATTCAAAAAAAAGGGTGTTGTTTGCAGTGACATATTGGCCTAGGATTTTAGTTTGCAAATTATATGTAAACATTGGGAAATTCTTTTTAGCTGCACTGGAGCTTCTTCTGAGATAAGCATTTAGATATTGTGTTCGGTATTACTCAAGAAGGTGCAGGCAATCTGCATAGATTTGCTACTGCCTCTCAAAACAATATGAAGAGACAAATTCAGCTGCAAAGTCAGCAAAGACAGTCAACTCCCTCGGTGAACTTCTGACTTAAATTTATTTACAATTTGGCTTTTCCTTCGTCCTTTTCAAATAAAATATGAAGGGAAAATAAAGATTTTGTTATTCAATTTGATTCTGCACTGTTAGATTTCAACTTTTTTCTGTGGCTTTTAGAACCTATAGTAGGAATGGTGACCTGTTGTGCTCAAGTCACCTGAGATCTGTGAGCATTTTCAGTACAGTTAGGCAGCATTAAGTGGCAAAAAGTATGGCTGTGCTAGCAGTAGACTGAGCAACGCTCTTCCACAATGGAGTGGGTTGTGGATGGCTGCTGCCTTTGGTGTGTGAGCTTTCTCCTGAGCTTTCTATCCCACTTTTCCTCTTAGATATGGAACATTGCTCTGTGGAGTTTGACTTCATAAAGATGTGCTGGTATTGTAACTCCTGCTGTACTACCATGAAGCCTGGTATTTGTCACATGAAGGCTCTTTCACTGATGGCCTTTTGTCCATTTGCTATTAAATTTCTCAAAAAAAAACCCTCACCCAACATCCCCCTCCCCTGCCTTGCATTTACTGTATTTAAATTGCTTGTTTAAAGTGGTGGGGCATGTGGTTTGTTGGTTTTTTTTTTCATTCCTCCAGTCAGACAATAGAATCATGTCTGATGATTTTGTTTGGTTCCCTTGAACTATTGTTTCTATGAAGCCTAAATTAGACAAGCAAACAGGTAAGGAAGAAAGCTAAAATTGTGAGAAATATTTACAAAGACAACATGTAAGACTACATGCATAGGCTACGCTTTGATTAAAAGAAAAAGGGGATCTTGAAGTAGCCATTTTGTATCTTGGCTTTATTACTGCTACTTTCTTTGCCTCCCTGTATGCCTTCCTAAAACACTGGGCCCTCCATTTCCCACCACCTGTGCAAACACTGATGATTCATTGTCACAGCACAGCCCCCTTCTTCTTTCTTCTCCCTTCTGACCTGCTGCACTGTCTCCAAGGACATTTCTGTTCCCTTGTGGTACTGTGTTGTTGGCTATGGATTTGGAGCGTATGATAAGAATGTGAGGTTGCAATCCTAAATTTGGGAAATGGAGTTGTGCAGGGGAGAAAATGGGATGCTGGATGTCTACTTGACCAGTTAGAGCTTGTGATTAAATTATGGAGAAGATGATAGGTATATCCATAGAGTTGCATTTTTAGAAGTTACCACTTCTATGTCTAAGTAAATAGGAAGTGAGACTAGGGAAAGTATCTCCTCTTATATAGGCATGTGGATTGCCACAGAAATCAAAACTGGTTTGCCAGTATCTCTGCTGGTGTTGTATGACTCCATTACTTTTGAGAACTTTTTCACTAGGATATTTCCTTACTCAAAAAATGCATACTGGGTTTGGAGATGTTTTATGCAGAGATTCAGATGTTTATAAGAAAGCCATCCCTTTAGCTCTACAAAATGGATATCCAGAGGTCATAAGTTATTTGATGGACACATAAAGCATGTCCTGAAGGAAAAAATACTGATCTTGTCATTGCCTAAATCATGCAAATGCTTGGATTTACCATTCTGTTCCATTTGTGGTAACAGCAGGTTGGATCTGAGTTTAAGGTTTGGTGTGGGAATACAGGGATATGTCTGAGTTCTGATTTCGAGGTTTGGCAGATTTGCTGATTAATAAACATCTACAGAGTACAGCAGTTTCCACCAACCTTTAAAAACAGTATGAATATAGGATTATTTTTTTTTGTTGTTGTTGAACTATGCTTAGCTGAAAGTTCACAATTTCTTTGTTTAATCTGAAATAAGGATACCTGAAGCCATAATTCATTCTAAGCACTTATTGGCATTAATAATCAAAGCCTTTTCTACTGTGTAGCCAAGTAAGAAATGCTTGTCTGATTGAGTTTTTGTATACTCTTCCAGCTGAATCAGAGATCCAAATACTTAAGGACAGAATACAAGTTTGTGTCAAGGGGGCTTTAAGTCTGTAAACTACTGAATGGAGCATATACATCCCTACCTGGAAGATCCAGCAGCACTTATTTATTATCCCAGTGTATAATTATCACTTAGGATTTGAATGCTGAGAAAAAAAACACTAAAGGCACACAGTACTTTAGGTATGTTCTCATGAGAAAGGTAAAGATTACTTTTTGTGTTAGCAAATGCTTACAGAGGTTAAATGTTTTATGCATTTCATGGGTTTTGAAACATAGCAATGTCTCTGATACATATTTTCCCTTCAAGGGGGAAATCTGCATTTAAAATTTGACCAGCTCCTAAACTGTCTGCTTCTTTAAAGCCTGATGTACCCTTTGAGTTTGGTTCCTGCCATGTGCAGAAGGATGGTCGTAGAACCACATCCTTTCAAGTTGTTTTCCAAGGCAGGTGTGCATGAGGTTTAAAACATGTCTTTTGATTCTGTACTCTGAGGAATTGAAATCTGTAAAAAATCATTTTAATCATCTCATGCACTATGCAGAGAGAAATTATGCAATATATTTCAATTTTCAACAGTTTTTCCTATGGTATGCAATTTCCTTCTAGCCCCCAATTATTACTCTTTCAGAACTATTTTAGTCTATCCCATCACTGATTCTAATAATGTCTAGTATCACTTAAATAGGAATCAGCTAAGTTATAAGTATCATTGTGTAATTCACATATATACACTAAACTTAGGCTTCAAAAAGGTATTAGAAACAGTTTTAAAGGAACATGATCAAGGTTAAGCAGCTCACATTTTGACAGGCCAAATCTGAAAAGAAATGTTCTGTTTTATTGGGCAGTATTTTAAGAACATAAAATAAGGTTTGCAGAGGGAGAAGGGTCAACCTTGCAATGTCCCTGTAATGCTTCTCAGGTAGTTCACATTAATGACCCATGTCTAACAAACTTCCCAATAATCGTGAATAGGAACCTCAGTTAACTTTTTGTTTCATTTTATAGTTTTCAGTTAAGCACCATTTCATTGGGTAAGATTATATTCTGGTACATGTAAAATAGCTCTGCCAATGCTTCATAAAAGCAGTATCTTCATCTCATTTTGCGTAATGGAAGGAGGTCTTCTTTGTCAGTTACATGCAGCACAAAATGGACTAATCAAATTGAGTTCTGGGTATTGCTCAGACACCCCGAAGAAAATGTTGGGAAACCAGAGGATCCATTTTTCCAGTATAGCTGCCATCGTTCAAAGAAAATTCAAAGCTCTTTCTTTTGCATATAGAACCTGCCATTCTTATGACTGGTTTGAATATTAATTACCAAGAGGCTCTGCATTCATTTCATATTCCATATACATTTATTTTTATAATATGTGACAAAACCCAAAATTTTATAGTGACTTCTATTTTTACAGATTTTCAATTCCATATGTATTCATATGTAGAACTTTTAATAAGAGTTAATTTTTATTGAAGAGAAACTGTTTATACTTTGCTTATAAGTAATAAAAAAAAAGTAATTTAAAAGCAAATTTCTTGGTGAATGTTATTAAAACTATAGCTCAGAGCACTCTGTAAAGTACTTTGAAATTCCTTAAATAAATTCAAGTGACATACAAATGCTCAATGTTGAAATGTAGATAAAAATAGAGGCCTTAAAAAAAGAAGAATGAGGCATTAAATACTAAAACAATACAACTGTTTTCTCAAATGTTATTGGGCATTTACAGTGGAGTTCATCTGAGCTAATCTAGACATCTGAAAGTTATTTGTCTAAACTTAAATAGACAACCCAGATCACTGTCATCTACAGGAAATAGTGACCTCCAGGAAGGAGGAAGGACCACACAAGAAAAATATGCACCTTTAAAGGGCAAAACATTTCCTGCAAGGATTAGCGTACAGGACAGGTTGAATGAATTGGAACTGGAGCCATCTTTACCTCCATTAACTGTACAGATATCTGTACAGTGACTAATTTAGGTTTAGACAGCTAACATTTAGGTGTTCAAAACAAAATAAATTTCATCCTTACGTTCTGATACTGGACTTTAAAGAATTTTTTCCACACAAGATGTCATTTATTATGTAAGAGTGATGCAGAAGTGAAGTGATCCTGTCCTCTCTCATTCATTCAGAATGCTCCAATCTCGTCTAATCTGCACTTATTTGGAGGTGCTCTAATAAAGCAAATAATTTTGGAACCTGCTACCAGTCCTGAGATTTCAGCCATATGGTTCTTGCGGTATGAGGACTGAACTGTTCAAATTTCCTGTGCAAGCTCAGTCACTGAAGTAATCCCAGAACCGTAGTATTTTATATACCAGCATTTGGTATCTTTCTATTCTTATGCAGGTTCAGTCATTCAGACTAATAGGACTTTCATTCTATCAGGTAAAGGACAAATGCAAATGGGCCAACTAGAAAAACTGTGTTTCTACCTTTTGTAAAATCTTTTTGCTCCGTGTGCCAAATACTTGAGAGTGAATTGTGTGGTGGGCAAAATCAAAGTGACCTCTCTGTGCTTTGTGAATTTGCACTCATTGGAAGGAAAACGCCATGAAAAAATTGTGAGAAAGATAAATAGAGAGAAACTCCCAATTTACTCTTTTTATTCTTTTCTCTCACTACTGTTTTTATCCTGATTGGCAGAACAAAGAATACCCTTTAAAGCCATCAGTTGTTTCAGCAGATTTTCTTCCATGTGAGCAGGTGAAATAGATCTTGACTGAAGACAGACACTAATCAGAAAAAAAAGAAAAAAAAAAAACAAAAAAGAAAAAAGGAAGTTCAGTGCCATTCTGTTCTTAAATCAAGCCCTAAACATTGCTTACGGGACTTAGTGCTTTGTTTTAAAAAGCCTTGGCCAATGCTGCATCACAGAAGATGGCATCATAGAACTTCATTTCCCAACAGATATGATTCATTGCTCTTCTCCCTCCTATATCTGAGCAGAGCAATCATTTCTCTAGTCCTAGCCCAATTAGATGGACTGCATAGAGGACAGGATCTGAATTCTACTGCTTTCTCCTCCCAGAGTGAAGAGAAAGCATATTTATCTTTCATGTTTAAAGAATCATTGCTAAGGGAAACCATCACAAAAGACATGTGCTCTTTAATTAAATTAGAGTTTTGGTTCTTCCTCTGAAATCTTAAAAAAAAAAGTTAGTAAGCAATTCTTTAAAAAACAGAATGAGAAAACTATTATTTCATAGATTTTCTTAGTTTGCAAAAAGCAAATATGGAAAAATTCATATACAAAACTGAAAGAGAATCCTGCAGTCTGGGGGCCTTGTTCCCAAAACTGACATCATTATCATAAACTTTCCAAAGAAAATATCCAACTCTCAGAGGAAGCCATGCATTCCTGCAAAATGGAAGTGATAGTTTATTAAGAAATAAATTGAAGTTTAGGAATTATTGTAAATTCTCCTTTCCTTTCCTTTCCTTTCCTGCCCTGCCCTGCCCTGCCCTGCCCTGCCCTGCCCTTGCCTCCCCTCCCCTTCCCTCCCCTTCCCTCCCCTTCCCACCTCTTCCCTTCCCTCTCCTTCCCCTTCCCTTTCCCTTTCCCTTTCCCTTTCCCTTTCCCTTTCTTCTTTTCTTTTCTTTTCTTTTCTTTTCTTTTCTTTTCTTTTCTTTTCTTTTCTTTTCTTTTCTTTTCTTTTCTTTTCTTTTCTTTTCTTT
>JASVER010000176.1:253501-286132 GCA_030449065.1 Oceanodroma leucorhoa
TTAATGACAAAAAGAAAGCCAAGGAGAATCTCCATCCTCTACTGGATGCGGTGGGGAACATTGCCACCAAGGGTGAGGAGAAGGCAGAGGTACTTAATGCCTTCTTTGCCTCAATCTTTAATAATAATAAAAACACCCCTCAGGGTGTTCAGCCCCCTGAGCTGGAACACAGGGACGGAGAGCAGAATATACCCCCTATAATTGAAGAGGAAGAGGTTAACGACCTGCTATGCCACCTGGACACTCACAAGCCTATGGGGCCGGATGGGATCCACCCGAGACTACTGAGGGAGCAGGCCACTCTCCATCATTTACCAGTGGTCCTGGTTAACAGAGGAGGTCCTGGATGACCGGAGGCTTGCCAATGTGACGCCCATCTACAAGAAGGGCTGGAAGGAGGATCCGGGGAACTACAGGCCTGTCAGCCTGACCTCGGTGCCGGGGAAGATTATGGAGCGGTTCATCTTGAGGGCGCTCACAAGGCAGGCGCAGGACAACCAGGGGATCGGGCCCAGCCAGCATGGGTTCATGAAAGGCAGGTCCTGCTTGACCAGTCTGATCTCCTTCTATGACCAGGTGACCCACCTAGTGGATGAGGGGAAGGCTGTGGCTGTGGTCTACCTGGACTTTARTAAGGCCTTTGACACYGTCTCCCACAGCATTCTCCTTGGAGAAGCTGGCGGCTCATGGCTTAGACAGGTGTACTCTTCRCTGGGTAAAAAAGTGGCTGGACGGCCGAGCGCAGACAGTTGTGGTGAACGGAGTCAAATCTGGTTGTYGGCCGGTCACGAGYRGTGTTCCCCAGGGCTCAGTTTTGGGGCCAGTCTTGTTTAATAYCTTTATCAATGATCTGGACGAGGGGGTTGAGTGCTCCCTCAGTAAGTTTGCAGATGACACCAAGTTGGGCAGCAGTGTTGATCTGCCTGAGGGTAGGAAGGCTCTGCAGAGGGATCTGGACAGGCTGGATYGATGGGCCGAGGCCAATTGCATGAGGTTCAACAAGGCCAAGTGCCKGGTCCTGCACTTGGGTCACAACAACCCCAGGCAACGCTACAGGCTTGGGGAAGAGTGGCTGGAAAGCTGCCTGGCAGAAAAGGACCTGGGGGTGCTGGTTGACAGCCGGCTGAACAYGAGCCGGCAGTGTGCCCAGGTGGCCAAGAAGGCCAACGGCATCCTGGCCTTTATCAGGAATAGTGTGGCCAGCAGGAGAAGAGAGGTGATTGTGCCCCTGTACTCGGCACTGGTGAGGCCGCACCTCGAATACTGTGTTCAGTTTTCGGCCCCTCACTACAAGAAGGACATTGAGGTGCTGGAGAGTGTCCAGAGAAGGGCAACGAGGCTGGTGAAGCGTCTGGAGAAGAAGTCTTATGAGGAGCGGCTGAGGGAGCTGGGGTTGTTTAGCCTGGACAAAAGGAGGCTGAGGGGAGACCTTATCGCTGTCTACAACTACCTGAAAGGAGGTTGTAGCGAGGTGGGTGTTGGTCTCTTCTCCCAAGGAACTAGTGATAGGATGAGAGGAAATGGCCTCAAGTTGTGCCAGGGTAGGTTTAGACTGGGCATTAGGAAAAATTTCTTCACCGCGAGGGTTGTCAAGCACTGGAACAGGCTGCCTGGGGAAGTGGAGGAGTCACCATCACTGTGGCACTTCAGTACCTGGTTTAGTGGGCATGGTGGTGTTGGGTCAACAGTTAGAATTGATGATCTTAGAGGTCTTTTCCAACCTTAATGATTCTATGAATCTATGATTCTATCTCTTGATCAAAAAAATTTTCAGCCCTTTTCATTAGAAACCAACTAAAATCATCACTGCCTTGGTAATCCCAAGAAAAGAAAGTGATATAATCATAGAACTGTTGGTTGGAAGGTCATCTTGTTCAGTCTCCCATTTGAAGAGTCACTACTGGACCAGGGAAGAGAGAGGTGAGCAGGGGTCTGAACCTGTGGCCCAGCAGGACAAATAGGAAGGATCACTGAGGTGACTGGAAGTAGAATACACATGTACACTGGTGCCAGTGAGGAACAAGAAAAAAAAAATTGGGGCACAAAATGCCAACTTCCTGAGACCTTCAGTCACTCTTTGAACTATGACCTCCTCAGCAGACAGTGAGGATCATATCTTCTTTGAGATCAACTTGATCTTCAGAAAAACCTCTGAAAGGATCAAGAGACAGTTCATGTAAAATAGATTCCAGTCCATCTTGGATACCCACATTTAGCCACACTATTAGTTTCAATACTTACTTGCACAGAAGAAAGCTTATGGTCATAAAAACCAAAATAACTCCTCTTGAAACCATCTAGCATACATTCCCTACTGAAATAATTAATTTGATATGATAGAGGAAAACTGTGTTTTGATATTCAGCTCCTGTATGTTAGAAAATGACAACATGGTTCTCCCTCAGAGTTACACACTTGATTACTGCACTGTTACAGATTTAACATAAAAAAGTTTTAATTATGATTTCAAATTACACAGTTACTGAAATGAATGTGAAGCAATCATGATACATTAATTCTGGAGCCCCAGAGCATGGGACCCTGCCCTAGCAATTAATGCACTGAACAGGGAAGGTCTTGTTTAATGGTTCTGCCTAGTACATTAATATAAATACAAATAATTTTAAGATGCTTTGTCATTAAACTATACCCTGTGTTATACCGCTTATTTCAGAGATTATTGAGCTAAATCTTCCCTGACTTGTGCACATTTTATTCTTGCATAAACCCAAAGGACTCAAAGGGGGAAAAGAAAAGAATCCAGATTTATTCAAGTGCGGAAAGAAAGCCCACTATGCAAATAATGTCACAGGATGAGCAGATCTGGTAAGCCTTACTACATTACACTGCTGCATTTAATCTGAGACTTAATATTAGACATAGTTTTGTTAATTGTCACAATATTACAAGTTTAGTAGGGAGATCTGAAAATCTGGCAGTATATGACTACATGGCCTAAAAAGAGAATCGTAGCCCACACAAAAACAAATTTGAAATGAGGGCTATGAAGCACACATTTAATGTTAAAATTATGCCCGAGTATTAAACTAAATTTTACTGTTGTTTCTATTCCTACCTAGCAACAATTAGTTGTACATTAATAAGCAGATAGTTCAGACCATTACTGCGAAAAACAATTGGCAGCGCTCATGTTTTCAGTCAGTTCAGTAACCTAGTAATTTCTACAGCTGCTTCTGTTTATAAAATGCAGGTCTGAAGTCAACCTGTGTATTTCAGTGAAAGCATTCAAATATCAGCACTCACAGTGGTCAAATACCAAATTTTGACAGAATGCTCGCTATAAATGTCTCTACAAATAAAACAGCACAAATAGCAACTTTAAGAATTATGCTATGTCCATAGATAGTGAAAGAGCAAGTATGATGAGCTGTTCAAGAGTGGTCATTTTTAATGCCATATGGAAACAATGCAGTATTTAAGGAGTAAGTGTCTTTTCCTCCGTTTTGCATAACATTTACAAGAGTATAATAATTTATTCAAATAATTCAAAGTTATATACTTGTCTCTGCAAAATACCAGATGAAAACAAAACAATATTGAAAAAATTTTAAAAGCGTTGAGCTTTGTGCCACAATATGGAAGGTCTTCCATATAGAATATTTTCTATTTGCCTTCTGTGTAAGAAATGATTATTGATTCTTTGCAAGGCCTAAGCAGTTGAGGGAGTCCCACATTGAAGGTCATACAGCAAACTGTACAGACGCGATGACAGATAGATAGACAGACTGAAAGAAAGGATATTCATCCACATATCCATCCAGAATTGGGCAGCAGAAACAAAACAAACCAGAATATAAAGCTTTATGATAGGAAGGATTAAAATCACAATTTCTGCCCTTATGTGCTAAAAAGATTCTGATAGCTTATGATTATACACCACAGCCAGGTGCAGAGTTGCATCAGATCAGTAATTTAATAAAGCAGTAAAAATTCAACGACAGAGTAGTTACCTTCTGACCGTTACTCTCAATTATAGCTCTAACTATCAATTTAAATGACAGCTACTAATGTGTCATTTAAAACTAACAGCTTAGCCAGTGTTTCTCAATTATTCAGAGATTAATGTTCCCCAAAGGTGCTACTAATAAGGAAAAAAAAAATTATCTTTGGGTACATTACCAGTACTGTTGAAAGCATAATCATATTGAAGAACTCTGAGAACAAAAGCTTGGTGGTCTTTATTATGTCAGTAAGATGATCAGTATTTCTTACCTTACTGTACTTGTGCACTTAAAACAGCCACAGGAAAAGGACGTACACAAGATAACAATACACAAGTATCTGTGTCACTTTGTCAGGAGAAACATCATTAAATCTCATTGTCTCCAGAAGTAAACGTGTACATAGGGGTTCTGTATAAATTCAGGAGTCAAAATTATGAATTACTGTTTTGAATCCAGTAGCTAGCTCTAATGATATCTATACATTCTACCATTTCTTGGCAAATTACAGCTTATTTAACACTGTTTAGAAAAAAAAGACAAGAGAACAATTTTTGAAAGATAAGCCTTTTTTATACATTACTTCAGTCTTTGATATAGATGAAGATATTTCCAGAATATGTATTTATGAAGTGGTTAACTTAAAGCTGTAATTGCCTGTCATTTTACAATAGAACTGATAGGAAATTTAGAACTTAACAGAGTTTAATAAAGCAAAATTCTCTTAGGTCATGCCTAAATTTTCCAGGTTAATTAACAAGTTTTAGGAATATGTTGACAAATATAGGCACAGGATTTTACATTACTGTCTGTTTAAAAAGAACTAAAGAGGTCTCAGTAAACTTTACACATACCTAGTTTTAGCAAAGAAAGAACTTTAAGCTGTGGAAATAACGGATAATCTGGCAATTTGTACACAGTAGTTGACATATGGAGAGCTATACATTAGAAAAAAATTACTTGCATTTTTTGCTTATCATAATAGGTTTGTGCTGGTTTGTCATGTGCTAAATTAGAGTACAATATTTTATCTCTCTAGGCCTTGAAGTGACTCTGGGCTAGCCCTCGACATCTACGGGCTCAGTGCTACAATACCTAATTTCTATGTGGTGAGACTCAGAGCTTCAAAAGCAGATAATTAACTGCAGTAGGATTTGGGATCACAGTTCAAGACACCTATCATCAGTCATATTGCCTGTACAGCTACAGTTCCACTTCTGTTCATAACTTGAACAAACACTGTTTCTGAAGATAAGCAGCATTTATCTCACATCTAAGTGTACTTAGTGGACTCATTCATGAAATATCCAGTCTAGAACACAATTTCTGCTACCAGGCAAGCATAGGATCCTGCTATCTCTTGTAGTCTTTGTAGAACCATTACTAAAAAAGGGTCTAATTTACAATCAAATTTATGTCTTCCAACAGATCCTGTTTTCCTTGACCTTGCTTGTCAATCTAGCCCAGGCCACAAAATTAATTTTGTTTGGTACATGTTAATATGGGAAGAAACACTAAGTAAAAGAAAGGACAGTTTATTGTCTACCTAGACTTTGGTAAGTCTTTCAAAACTGTCTCCCGTGAGATCCTTATGGAGAAGCTGATGAAATATGCACTAGATGAGCAGTGAGGTGGATTGAAAACTGTGATCCGCCAGGCTCAGAGGGTGGTGATCAGTGGCACAAAGGCTAGCTGGAGGCCACTAACTACCAGTGTACCCAGAGGTCAATACTAGGTCCAATCTTCTTTAACATTTTCATTAATGATCTGGCTGATGGGGCAGAGTCTACCCGCAGCAAGTTTGCAGATGACACCTAAGTGGGAGCAGTGGCTGATATGCCAGACGGTCATGCTGCCATCCAGAGGGACCTCGACAGGCTGGAGAAATGATTTGACAGGAATCTCATGAATTTCAGCAAGGGGAAGTGCAAAGTCACAGAATCATAGAATCATTAAGGTTGGAAAAGACCTCTAAGATCATCAGGTCCAACCGTCAACCCAACAACACCATGCCCACTAAACCACGTCCCAAAGTGCCACATCTACACTTTTTTTGAACACCTCCAGCGATGGTGACTCCACCACTTCCCCGGGCAGCCTGTTCCAATGCTTGACAACCCTCCCGGTGAAGAAATTTTTCCTAATGCCCAGTCTAAACCTACCCTGGCACAACTTGAGGCCATTTCCTCTCATCCTATCACTAGTTCCTTGGGAGAAGAGACCAACACCCACCTCGCTACAACCTCCTTTCAGGTAGTTGTAGACAGCGATAAGGTCTCCCCTCAGCCTCCTTTTGTCCAGGCTAAACAACCCCAGCTCCCTCAGCCGCTCCTCATAAGACTTCTTCTCCAGACGCTTCACCAGCCTCGTTGCCCTTCTCTGGACACTCTCCAGCACCTCAATGTCCTTCTTGTAGTGAGGGGCCGAAAACTGAACACAGTATTCGAGGTGCGGCCTCACCAGTGCCGAGTACAGGGGCACAATCACCTCTCTTCTCCTGCTGGCCACACTATTCCTGATAAAGGCCAGGATGCCGTTGGCCTTCTTGGCCACCTGGGCACACTGCCGGCTCRTGTTCAGCCGGCTGTCAACCAGCACCCCCAGGTCCTTTTCTGCCAGGCAGCTTTCCAGCCACTCTTCCCCAAGCCTGTAGCGTTGCCTGGGGTTGTTGTGACCCAAGTGCAGGACCMGGCACTTGGCCTTGTTGAACCTCATGCAATTGGCCTCGGCCCATCRATCCAGCCTGTCCAGATCCCTCTGCAGAGCCTTCCTACCCTCAGGCAGATCAACACTGCTGCCCAACTTGGTGTCATCTGCAAACTTACTGAGGGAGCACTCAACCCCCTCGTCCAGATCATTGATAAAGRTATTAAACAAGACTGGCCCCAAAACTGAGCCCTGGGGAACACYRCTCGTGACCGGCCRACAACCAGATTTGACTCCGTTCACCACAACTGTCTGCGCTCGGCCGTCCAGCCACTTTTTTACCCAGYGAAGAGTACACCTGTCTAAGCCATGAGCCGCCAGCTTCTCCAAGGAGAATGCTGTGGGAGACRGTGTCAAAGGCCTTAYTAAAGTCCAGGTAGACCACAGCCACAGCCTTCCCCTCATCCACTAGGTGGGTCACCTGGTCATAGAAGGAGATCAGACTGGTCAAGCAGGACCTGCCTTTCATGAACCCCTGAACTGGCTGGGCCCGATCCCCTGGTTGTCCTGCGCCTGCCTTGTGAGCACCCTCAAGATGAACTGCTCCATAATCTTCCCCGGTACCGAGGTCAGGCTGACAGGCCTGTAGTTCCCCGGATCCTCCTTCCAGCCCTTCTTGTAGATGGGCGTCACATTGGCAAGCCTCCAGTCATCCAGGACCTCCTCTG
Organism: Oceanodroma leucorhoa; assembly: GCA_030449065.1. Taxonomy (NCBI): domain Eukaryota; kingdom Metazoa; phylum Chordata; class Aves; order Procellariiformes; genus Oceanodroma; species Oceanodroma leucorhoa. The sequence goes on from JASVER010000176.1 coordinate 260,838, forward strand.
TTAACCAGGACCGCTGGTAAATGATGGAGAGTGGCTTGGTAAGCTCCTTCGCCAGCTCCCTCAGTAGTCTCGGGTGGATCCCACCCGGCCCCATAGGCTTGTGAGTGTCCAGGTGGCATAGCAGGTCGTTAACCTCTTCCTCTTCAATTATGGGGGGTTTACTCTGCTCCCTGTCCCCATCTTCCAGCTCAGGGGGCTGAACACCCAGAGGATAACCAGTCTGACTATTAAAGACTGAGGCAAAGAAGGCATGAAGTACCTCTGCCTTTTCCTCACCCTTGGTGGCAATTTTCCCCCCGCATCCAGTAGAGGATGGAGATTCTCCTTGGCTTTCTTTTTGTCATTAATATATTTGTAAAAACTTTTTTTGTTGTCTCTTACGACAGTGGCCAGATTGAGTTCTAGCTGGGCTTTTGCCATTCTAATTTTCTCTCTGCATGACCTAACGAGATCCCTGTACTCTTCTTGAGTTGCCTGCCCCTTCTTCCAACAGTGGTAGACTCTCCTTTTTTTCTGAGTCCCAGCAAAAGCTCCCTGTTCAGCCAGGCCGGTCATCTTCCCAGTGCCTGAGTCTGATGAGATTACATTTGTTTTTAATTCAGAGACCAGGTTCATCAAGACATTATGGTCATATTTTGCAAATATTAGAAGAGGAGAATATTATTTGGACCCCTTTCCTACTTTCAGAATGGAAATGCGAAATGTCACTGAATCACAACCTGCAGTGTATAAGTGATTTTCCTTTTGAGTACAGTTTGAGGCATGCTGTCTGCCATTGTCAATATTTTTCCATTCAATAGGAATGGAAAATATGAGTATTTTGTGTTTTGGAAATGCTGTGGTCAGAGTTCTCTAAGAATAGCTGTGGAGTGTTTTTAGATTGGTTCCCTTGTCCATCAGGACACCAAGACGCTGTGATTGCTGCATCATTGTACACTGTGTGTTGCTGTGAAGAGAAGCAATTCAGGGTCCACATCCTTTGCTACTTTTGTGGAAAAGCATTTAAACAGTAGGACTATTGTGCTCCTAGCTATTCCTAATTTTTTAATGAATATTCTGGGATAGCATCATGATGTTCCTGTCTTTTGTCTCTCTGCTGAACAGAGCCGTTGGTCTCTGTTTACTCTTTCTATTCAATTTAATCTTCTCAGTGTGCTAAATCACTCTTCAGAGTTCGGGGCAATATCTAGAACATACTAAGAACTCATCTACATATTGTAAAGAAAGATATCATATCTGAAGTTCTTTTAATATGAAATGTACCTTGACTGTTCTCTATTAATCTGAACTAATATCTTAAGGTCATATGGTACTGTGATGGTGACTGTTAGGGATGAATTTAAAATAAATTAATAATATATAAACATCTCCTGACAGTTTACATTTTATGTCTGGCAGCCTGGACTCTAAGCAGAAGGCCTACTGGCTTTTCTAGAATTAACCAAGGTAGTGCAAAGGGAATATATTAATTTAAGTTGAAAGAAGTGTTGGTTTACCTGTCATTAAAGCATAGAATTATTTTCTGTTACATCATTCATACATAGGCTGCTAAAACGTTACATCTTGGCTCTGCAAAAATACTAGTAACTTGGATACAAATGTTGCTGCTTTTCTTTATTTTGAATGATTCTCTTGTCTTTCCAAAATAATTTCGGCAAAGGAATATAAATACTATGTTGACACAGCACAGGCCTTGTAACTGCAAGACATCACAGAAGCTTGTATTTGTTACCAACTGTACACTCACTGTTTTCTCCTGAATGTGATTTTCATAACAGACAGACACAGGGAAAACCTATCTTGCACACTTCAGTGGAACATTACAGTAGCAGTTAAGCCTGCATAGGAATAATTATCTCTACCCAGCATCACACTCAAGTTCTTTTTTTGAATTGCAACTAAACTGATAGCCATTCTGTTCACTTGCAGCAATATAGGTCTACCTTGGCCAAGCCATCTATGCAGTTGAAATTATTTGGCAGTATTCCACATTATATTTCAGTTCAGCTTAGTATTGCATAGCATTCTGATTTAAAAAAGAAAAAAACAAAACCAAAAACACAAGCCTGAACCATACAGTACCAACTGGATATTTGGAGGACTGACTGAGAAAAGAATGTGTTAACAGGGATTTACCCTCAAGTGAGACTGTTTGTATTTAAGTTAAGTTCTATTGGGATTGATAAAAGACCCATTGCTACCCAGTACTTTCAACAATCATCTGAAATAATGGAAAAATATGAAATAACTTCTGGTAAACATAAGCAAGTGGCATAAAAAATGGAGGAATGATAAATAATATTGGAAAAAGAGCTGATACACAGAATGATATGGACCATTTGCTGATTAAGGTGCATTTTATCATGGCCATATGTGCAGTAACACATCCAGGAACAACAGTTCATAGGATATATAGGCTGTGACCAAATAACTCGGCATGTGTTCTCAGCATAAAGCTTTGTCAAAAATAAAGGATAGTCACAATAATTTCAAATAAAAATAGAATACTGGAGTTCAAGAATAGAGAATTACTTTACTGTTATATACGAGTGCAGCTGATACTGGAGCAGTACATACATTGTCAAATGTGTCCATTCTTAAAAGGATGCTAAAAAACAGAAGATGTAATCATAAAAGAGAAACAGTCATACTTTAGAACTGTTGAAAAGGTCTTAAAGCATGATACTTCAAAAACTCAGTTTATCTGGGTCTGAGAAGAACTGGAGAAGGAGATGACCAGATTGTGTGGTGCGTGTACCTTTACAAGAGGAAAGGGCCTTGTTCTGAAATCTTTGCAGTCTGTGAGGAAAAGGCATAACAAGAACCAAATTCTAGCAGCTGAAGCCAGAAAAAATGTAATTTGAAATTAAGAAACATGCTTTGAATAGTGAGGGTGCAAAGCTGCTCATACAAAATACCAGGTTAAGTGGTGAATTCTCCATTTCTTGTCTTCAAATCAAAGATTTGCCTCTCTAGAAAAAAATGTTTTGATCAAATTCAAAGAGTGAAATGTAATGACCTATAAATTATTCTGGCTCTACACATTATCAATATGAATCTGTGGGTACTATGTAAATAAACATGATTATACACATGGCTTTATCAGTGTTTAATATCATGGAGAGACTTACATTCCTCCACAAATAGAAAGGCATAGAATCATGATGGAGACACAACAGCTGTTAGTCCCTCATTGCTGGCATGGCCAAAAATCTCAGAGCATAAAATACATGACAGTATGAAGTATAACAACATTATCTTGTTACAGTGTCAGACTAATGTTCTGCCTATGCAAAGAGGTGGCTGCAGCAATATGTGGACTTCCCCAAATTAAATGAAAGCCAGGCAGGAAGGCTCTGCTATATGTACTAAGATTTGGCTCATCTATTGATTTATCATTTGTGATTGGTAAATGTTAGTCAAGTCTGATCCATTTAAAGGTCATCAGCAATGAGAGGTCCTCAGATTGTCATACTGTTCCCTATCCAAACACATAACACGTGATTGCAGCACTGTTGGAAACTTCCCACTGAACATGTTGCTCTCTGTGTCCTATGCTACTTATGGCATACATAATTAGAAAGGGGTTTGGATGAATAAGGATCTGATAAATCTCACATAGATTTAGGTACCATATTCTGCTACTATGTCTGTCTCAGGATGGTGGCAGATTTTAGTCGGGGATAGTTATGCAATGGAAAGTGTGCCATATGTCTGATTATAGTGTAAGAATAGTCTAGAGCATGAAAAAAAGATGTCATCCTGAAAATCCTTCTGTTCAGTTTCCATCTAATGCATAAGCTGGACAAGTGCCTTTCTGTTTGACCTGAAACTACTGATGCCTCTAGTACTCCTGATTTACCACAACTGTCCCAGACAAATATCTTAATAACGTGCTTTTTGCCTAAACTTGATTTTGAAAGCCAGGAAATCAATACTTCCACCTAACTCGCATAATACAATAAAGGTGCTCATGACATGCATAGCATACATCAAGACATTTCAGGATGTTGCACCAACATCTTTTTTGAAAAAGATGCCACAGCTAGCAATGGCATTGATGGATATGTGTTCTGTACTGCTCCTGCTGATGTGACTTAATTTTGCAGCAAAGCATGCAAATGTTATGGCACCTGTGAGAGAAAGATGGTAAATTCTTCTAGCCATTTTTACTCAAAATTTCTGTATATTAATCACTGAATAATAAACAGTGAGAAACAATTCCTGGAGCAGAGACAAGAATGCAGAATTCCCCTTTCCAGACTGGTTGTCCCAATAATAGGGATAGAAACAATATTCTTCTTGCTTTACCTTTCTCAGTCCTTTGACTCATGAATCTGCCGTTCTCTGCTCCTCAGCGGTATAACTTGAACAGGAAAGATGAAAATTAACCTGTCTAGTATTTAGGGCTTGTTCTTGAGAGATGTGAAGTGTTTGATTGCCCTTAAGATGAAGAAAGGACAAAATGCATGTCTCCTTGGGTGGGTACTCTTCTCCTACAGGTTATTTTATAAATGATGAATGACCCTTACACAACAGCTACATTTTAAAAGAAAATATATTCAACCCTGTCTTGCTACCTCTCAGCATCCGTGACTCTTCAGGTCTGGGATAAAGTTGCAAAGTTAAAAGAAATGGAAAAAAAAATCCTATATTTTGCACTAAATGCAAGAAGAAATTGAAGGAAAAGAATTTTTTTCACACCCCTTCCTAAATTCTCCTTTTTAGTTCTTTCCATTGACACACTTGCTTTAAAAAATTGTGTTGTTCAGTGAAGACGAAATCATAGTTGAGCATCACTAAGAACTGATCCATCATGAGATAAAATCTAAGCATAGTGTGACAAGGTAGTTATGGTCCATAGCAAGAGGCAGCTTAACTAGCTGACAAATGACAAGTCTACTGTGGCTTTTGCTGGTCCTAGTTTTTTCTGTGCTTCTCTTAAGAGATTTATGAAGAACATGGTCCTTTGTAGGATATCCCTTACTGTGCTCTGTTACTACTGAAGTTTGACAGCAGTGCATCTTTTTGCTGAGTTATGCAGGTACTCTGGAAGCCCATAATTCAGAATATATCTAGATGTTTCTTCCTCTTCCCAGCACAGATTGCTGCTAAGATGACTGAATTATCAATATATTTAATTAACAATGCATCCCCTTTTTTTGGAATCATACCACAGAGGTTTCATGGTACCTCTCTGTAGCTACATTATTATTGTTGGGTTTCTTTGTCATGTCCTTATTAGCTTCTTACAGTTGAGGAATCCTTTTCCTTGCCTGTGCTTATGATATGTGCCATTTCCAAAGCACATGTTACTGGAAAATAGTTTCAATAAAGCAGAGTGTTTAAGATGACAAAGCTATAAATTACGTAACTTTCACCACCTATTACCTTCACTGATCACGTTTTGTGTGCCTTAATCTCTGTTCTCAGTTCTATGATATGAAGTGAAAGGAGCGTGCAAGAACTGTACATCACATTACATACCACTCAATGGGGGAATGATTGTCATCAGAGAACTACCTGCAAAGCTCAACTACAATGCTAACTAGTCTTGTTGCCAAAAATTTGATGCCTTGACAAATTAGCTGCACTATTCTGAAGCAGGATATTAACATATGTTAAAGAAAAATGTAGCCATGAATTCTTCATGGCTACAGAAAACAGCTTAATGTGCATTTTGGAGAAAATTAGGACATATGCAGCCATGCTGCAGAACACCATAAAGGTCTCAAACCATCACTGAACTTTGGTTCAGAGTGAATACCCTTTGATGACTGGACTTGAGTTTTCAGACTGTAGTGCAACTCATCGCATTTCTGTTCTACTTCTGTCCCATGAGAAAAATTTAAATATGCAAGCAAAACCATAAAGCACATGAAGCAATATCAGCATTTCCCAGAAGCTCCATTTATTGCATTACCAGATTTTTTATTCATGAAGTTTGCTATAATCATATTAGTATCAGTTTATTATTTTTATTGATGATAAGTCTTATTAATCTAATTACTGATGATCAGTAATTAACTACTGATTTTCTGTATTAGCAAAATAATGCTAATTTGTAGGACTGATATAATGCTACATTTAAAAACGTATAACAAGTAGACTTTTCTTATCATACATACATATGTATAGTATTCATTCTCAGGCTTACTTTTACTATTTCAGCATATTTTTGTACTAGACATCCTTTCATTTCTTTGGACTCAAAAAACTAATGATTCTAGGAAGCACAAGAAGTGGACCTCATAGATTATTCTTTTCTTATCCCTATATATTATCATGTAGACCGAATTCAGAACTGTCAATTGTCCAAAAATGCTGTGTGAAAGCTGAAAGGTTCTATATCAGTAAGCCATTACTAAGAGAATAAGTAGGTGGAGAAAAGGTAGATTTGCAGGACTACAGAGAACTTGTAGCCAAATGAGGGGGGTGTTGCAGCCAGAGAAGTAGAAGCGTGCTAAGTAAGATATAATTGGCATTACTTACCTTAAACCCACAAATAGCATAGCAGGAAACAGGTAACCACATAAGTATATAGCATAGTAATGCTGCTAAGAGTAAACTGGGCCTAAACATATAAATGACACATAACCAAAAAGGGGTAAATGAGGACTTCTGTCTCCATTGCACAGTAGAGCACAGTGAATATCAAAACATGTTCAAGTAGTAAAATCTGCAAGATAAAAATGGATGTAGAGCAAGCAGGAAAAATGTCTGGTAGAATCAGAGTACTCTTGCAAAATGAGTGGGATGAAAACCAAAACAAGTCCTTACTAGAAAAATACGATCAACTTTGTTGGAACCAGTTGAGATCCCCACCCTTTCTTTGGGGAAGGAACTGAAAAACATCAACAGTGAAAGAGCTAAAATGGAGAAGAAAGAAGTACTGGCCTCCTTCACTGAAGAGCACTCCAGCCTGGCCACCCCAACCTTGAGGACTAAGGCCATCAAGGCCGTGACCTTCACTGCCAACTACAGCATCAGCTCTGATTACTGCTCCGCATGCGGCACTGGATGAACAGCATCAGTACCATATACTGATGGTGAGTTTAGGGCAAGATTGTTAAGAACTAATTATTTGAATACATAGTGATAATGACGGATAATGAGTAAGAACTAAGCTTTGGCAGCAAGTGTGGGGTTGATGAAAGTCAGTCTCATAAAGTGCTGCTCTGAAGTTTGAAACTGGCCTGATTTATTCATCTTTTAATGTTTCCATCCCAAAGATTTCTAATTTCCTGGGGTTTTTGATATGTATAGCCATATACCTAGTTGCCAGAAGGCTTTTGCAGAAGGTCTGAGGGGAAATTACTGACTTGTCTTGTTACCCCTGTGTAGCCAGTAAAAAAAAAAGATCTAAACCAAATAAACTAGACAGCTGACTAAAGCCAAATAAGTGCATTCTAGAAGTAAGTGGCTTCCCATCACCTAAAACACACACCATGACAACTAGGTTTCTTCAAATTAAACTTTCTTCTTGTTTGAAAGGACAACATAAAAGATGTGATGGGAGCTGGATGAAAGCGGAGGAAATTATACAAATCCAGGTGATGGAAGCTCCAGAAAAGCAGAGAGGCTGTGGAGAAGCTTCAACATGATCACCGAGGGAAAAAACAGGGAGCACTCATGATAGAGCAGTGGAAATGGGTAAAATCAGGGATCAGCTTCAGTCTAAACTCTTAAAAGAGACTCTGCCTTTCTGCCACTAGAATCTGAAGAAAAAGGAGACAGATGGAGAGAATGCTTTCTTGTGGGTCAAGATAAAGCCAGGGAAATCATTTACCAATTACAGTCATGGGCAAAACAGACTCAACTTGGGAAAAATTAATTTAATTTATTGCCAATTAAAATAGATTTGTGTAGTGAGAAAAAAAAAAAAGACAAAAATTAAGACAACAATTAATCAACACCTCCTCCTTCCCTCTGTTTCCCAGGCTCAGCTTCACTCCTTCAATCCTGATTCCCAAGCGGTGCCGGGGGCTGAGGGGAAAATACAGTCAGTACCCAGCGGTTCCTCTCTGCCACTCCTTCTCTCTCACGCTTTTCCCCTGCTCCAGCATGGGGTCCTCCATGGGCTGCAGGGGGACAATCTGCTTTTCCATGGTCTTCTCCAAGGGCTGCAGGGGAATTTCTACTCCGGCCCTTGAAGCACCTCCTCCCCCCTCCTCCTTCTCTAACCTTGCTCACTCTTTCTGTTCCCCCCTCATCTCTCTGTTTGGTATTTTGCCCTTTCTTAAATAAGATTTCCCAGAGGCGCCCCACCTTGGCTGGGGGGCTCAGCTGTGCCCTGTGGTGGGTCAGTTTGAGCCGGCTGGAACCAGCTGTGTCTGGTACGGGGCAGCCCCGGCCTCTCCTCACAGAGGCCGCCCGGCAGCCCCTCCCTGCCAGCGCCTGGGCACGTAAACCCCATACAGCCCCACACCCAGTTTATCTCTGCCTTTCTGTAGAGACCTGGTCCAAAGTTTACTGTTCAACAGAACAACTGTGATTCATTCTGTCGTGGTTTAACCCCAGCCAGCAACTAAAGACAGTTTAATAATTGAAATAAAATAAAATAAAATAGTAGTAATAATAATATTAATAATAGAATATACAAAGCAAGTGATGCACGATGCAATTGCTCACCATCCACCGACCGATGCCCATCCCATCCTCAAGCAGCAATCGCTGCTCCCCAGCCCCCTCCCCCAGTTTATGTAATGAGCATGATGTCATATGGTATGGAACGCCCCCTCGGCCAGTTTGGGTCAGCTGTCCTGGTTGTGCCCCTCCCAGCTTCTTGTGCACCTGGCAGAGCATGGGAAGCTCAAAAGTCCTTGACTAGTCTAAGCACTACTTAGCAACAACTAAAACATCGGTGTGTAATCAATATTATTCTCATACTAAATCTAAAACACAGCACTATACCAGCTACTAGGAAGAAAATTAACTCTATCCCAGCCAAAACCAGGACACATTCAAATGACGTTTTAATCAGATCCTATAAAATCCACCCAAATAAGCTCGCCTGTTTCCTTACATCTTGCTCTGCCTTTTTTGTAAAATGTAGTAAATGTTTGAAGTGATTCCACAATGAAAGACTGGATAATTTGTATTGTACTGCATATGATTCTTGTCAGTATTTTATGTAAAAAGTTCTAACTGCTTTTCTTTTTCTGATACATTATTTTGACACAAATACACTTACAGAAAACATTATTGTATTAGCTTGCAACTTGAAAAACAACAACCACCAGAGAAAAGCCTGTAGTCCTCTGAAAGCTCTACCAGCAAAAGGTACTATCGGTAAATACTAGAGGGACTACCAGTTGTATGGGTAAGGGTTGAACAGCCTGCATTAGATCTGAGGTGCTGGGAGGGTGTTTTACTGAGAAAACTCACGTACTGTATCATAGCTACAGCTTTAACCACAGATGTGCATCGGAGGTTACGGATCATATCACCACGCATAATAGGCAGCCAGAGATTGCCTATCACTTCCTCGTCAGGCTCACTGGTTAGCTGAAAGGGGCTAGGATGCTACCTACCAAATTCTAAAACCTTTGTGTTAAGAATGACATTTTGGCCCTTATTGTAATGGATATGTTATCATCCTTCAGTAAAGCTTTATAAAACATGACTGGGTTGTTATGCAATTATTACTAGGGACACAAGCCATTCATAAGGTGGATCCTCAGACTGAATCAGTATTTCCAAAATGCACTTTTTTATTTCTGAGTTTTGGAAGTTAAATAAGATGTATCTGCTAGAGCTGGAGTGAACAATTTAGTTTTAATTTTAATTCTCTAGAAACAATAATTTTATACCCACAAACTACATCGTTACTTTGAACACATATTTTATATATATATGTATCATATATACATTGCAACGGTTGTCAAAATAGTTTTAATATCTAGACAAACGTACTACTCACAGAGGAGGTCTATCATGGAAAGAGATTTTCATCATACAGTTTAGACACAAGTCAAGCTGGTGTGGTAGAACGTGTTCTTCATTCACAATTCCTAGCAAATGGACCTTTAATTAGACAAATTCTGAAACACCTGTGACCTGGACAAGTCTCACCACCTTTTATAACATTGCCATGTAAACCAAAAGAATAATGATTTGGCATCAAAACCTAGTCATATCTCCAGGATCTGTCTGATTTATTTAGACTTGTATGAAAGCTAAAAATGAGCTCACCAGCAGCTTTAAGTGCCCTTGACAAAATAAATCCTAAGGACAGGAATCTGAAATAGCCCACAATAAATCACCTTCTTTTTCGACCATCTTCATATGTGATTAGTACAATTACAGGTCTGTTCCTTCCATTGCAAATATCATTAAAGATAAATCTTTCAACAGTAATGCTAGCTGGCAGTGTGATACAGTAAGAATATAATATTTGTAACATAGTTCTGCAGTGCCATTTCAATAATTCTCTGCATATCAAAACCCTCTCCCTGTTTTGTCTCTATAGGGCTACTCTTCTCAATGCAATTGGAGCAGGGGATGGATGTGTTTAAATCTGGCATCACAAATAGTATTTGCATTAAATCACTGTCCTGTTTTATCTGTAAGATACAATGATTTTTCTGGATTTCATGTGGAGCAAATATTTGCCTTTAAGATTCTTTTCCTTCTCAGAGAGGTGTGGAGTGCCTGTGATAAACATGCATTGCAACAGTCTGTGGTGCTGCTTTGTCCTTGAAAGTGGCAAAATGGCATGCAAGTATATTGATGTGAAGGGCAGATGCAGTCAAACGGTGTTTGAAGAGACTGTGGAACTGTATGATCATTACCCACCTTGTGACTGGGAGCACGTATACCTCCCCAGCCAGGGGCAAAAAGGGAATTTGAATTCTCTTGGCTACCTGTCACTCTGGCTGACATTACCTCCATGTCTTATAATTTGCTCTGAATATTAAGAAAACAAAAACTGTACTAAACATTTTTATTGCTCTTCATGGTTACAGCCATTCGGGCATATATTGCTATCTCACATGGTTGAGAACCTGAAACAGAATGCTTTTTTGTTCCCCTAACATTAGTGACTTTTTGATAATCTGTCAAAATATTGTATTTTGTGTTGCTGATGTTTCTTTATCCAGAAGCACAGTCTACTTATGCCTTTGCTTCTGAATGCAAACAAATCAGTCTGTCTCACAAAAAAGTAGGGCGAAGCCTGTAAATTATCCCTTGTGAAAGAAACTTAAAAATAAGAGACAAGTGAAATAACCTAACAAAGCATGAATTGATAAGAAAAAAATAATATTTTCTCTTGGTACTGGAGCTATCAGCAGAAAAATAAAAACTTTAATGAATTGTGTTCAGACCCAAATGGAGGACGTCAGTGATGGAAAAGCAAACAAATTTTTGTTTATATTTTTCACCATGGGATAGTAATATTGACTCAAGCTGAGCAAAAAGATACTATAAATATATGTGAAAGACTACATTTAAAAGAAATTCTAGGATCCTGTCATCACAGCGCAGTATGTTGCAGTTTGATTCTTCTTGCCTGTCTCTTCCATTGTAATTTATTCAGACAGCAAAGCTAGAAACTTCCAGCTCCTGCCTAAGCCTTACCTGGATCAAAAAATAAAATGAGTCATTGAGATATCCCTACAATGAAGACCACAATAGGCATGCCCGTTCCAGCTTTAAGTTAGCTCAGATGCAGTCTTGCTGCAGCAGTGTGGCAAATTACATCTCCCAGACTTGCATGGGCAGCACCTGTATTGACTCTAATTCTTGAACTATCTCACTTAGAGCTAGATTGGGTGTCCCTGAACAACACTGTCTACCTGAGGTGCTGACTCCTTAGCACTGACCTTGTGAAGGTAGTGCTTGCCCACAAAGGAGAGAGATCCTCTCTAACCCATCTCTGGGTTTGCCGGGCAAAGAACTAGAGTAGATGGTATTCCAGCTCGACAACGTAAGTAGCTGAATTGTATCACCATACAGCACCCAGTGATCTCTCCCACTAAGCGTCAAATGAAGAAAGGAAAATTAAAATAATTTTCTGATGGCAAATGTCAAGACAGCACCAGTGGTGCTACAGGGAGGTGGTACACATTTTTTTGTGATATAAAGAAATGTCTTTCCAGATCACTGAATACTTATAGGAAAACTGTACATCGTACAGTAAGAAAGAAAAAAAAGGGAAAACTGTTAAATTTCACAGAACTGGGACTATGAGATTGTCTCTGTATCTTTGTGACAGCATGGCAATGGTCATTAATTGTATTTTAATTAAACATTGTTGTGATATAAATCTGACTCATTAAGTCACCCACAGATCAGTTAACTGGGTGTTCAGTACCACTGTATAACTAATATCGCTGAATATGAAACAAAGATGTCAGATAATACTTTCATAATGAAAAGAGCAGTATTATTATTTCTGAGTTTTCTTTTTTTCAGTGATGTTTTTAAAAGATACTCCCTCAATATCCTACACAAGTTTTGAATACGTTAAATTTATTTATCATTTTTAAAAATTACTGGTCTAGTCATATGGTAAATATTCCTTGTAGTTGTGCAGGCAATCATCTATAAAATAGATTCATATTTTAAAGCGTTATGTACTTAGGTTGACTGCTGAAGATTTTGAAGTATTCTGCAATGGTGAAATGTGGTTATATCCAACATGGATTTTGGCCGAAAGCATCCCCTAGGCAGTAGCGATCAATATAGGGCACTAGATTTTACTGGGTGCATGGTGTGAAGCAGTGGCTAAGAAAGAAAATGTTATTCTTAGATAAATAGAAAGAGGAATAAAAAATGGAAGTACAGAGCTGTTTTTGATTCTCTATGATAGTAGTGAGACCTGTACTGTGTTCTGTTTAATGAACTCATTTTAAAGCAGCGTTGAAATATTGGAAATGGCTTAAAAAAGAGCTACAAGAATGATGGAAGTTCTGAAAAAAAGCCTTTACAGTGAGATACTAAACCAGCTCAATCAATTTAGCTTAACAAAATGAAGGTTTAGAAGCTACCTGATCATGGTCTATAAATGCAGATACTTCCAACACTGGAAGGAAGTTTAATCTATCAAAGACATTAGAGATCTAGAGCCTGAACACAGAGCATAGGTCAACTGATACTAGGAATGAAACGTGTTTTTACAGTGAATCATCACTAACCAACAGAATAAATTACCTAGATGTTTGATAAGTGTTCCAATAAAGATTAGATGTCTTTCTGCAATATACGTCCTAGCTGAAACAGAAATACTGGGCTTGATGTGCCATTCAGGAAAACCAGATATGTTAACATGTAGGTCTCTTAAAACCTTTGTATTTAGCCAGTTCTGCTTTTCTTTTTGTGATGGGACTCTGGGCCCAGTCTGAAATCTGCACATATACACTATATATAACAGCACGGCTGTCTTGGACTGCAAATGAAGCTTGCCTGTCCTGTGGGCCAGGGTCTTTAGATTGCTTCTGGGGCAGATTCACCCTGTCAGTGCTGCTACAGTCTCTGATTCCACTGTCAAATACGAAACTGAGAAAAATCTTGATTGCCATCAGTAATCTGATGACGAGCTAGTCTTTAAGACTCAGCATATACCCTGTAAAACTGTCATATGGCACATGGGAGGCTGTTGTGCCTACCCCTTGGGCATGCTCTGATTACATAAACTCAGAATAAACAACCTCAGTCTCATGTAGGTGATGACACTGCGCTGAAAGTGGGAGAGAAATATCTCAGTGGTGATCAAGTTTGATGCAGAAATGATGGAGCCTTCTGATGAGTGAAACACAGTGAAATTACTCTGTCCTAAGCTTCACAAACCGGAATTGCACAAGGCAAGATGGTGGTATGCATGAATGATGGACCCAGCAAAGCTGGGCATAACTGAATCTGTTTTCAAGGAATTGGGTAAAACACAATGTCAGCAACCATATGCGGACACCGAGAATAGCCTGTTAATTACCTGGTAGTCTGCATGTGGAATAAGACCTTATTCTTATTTATGTTGACATCCCTTTGCATTCTTCAGATAAAAAGGAAGCCTCAGCATGGGCTAATTCCTACTTTAAGACTCCCTTTACACTAGTGAAAAAGAGTATAAGAGCATTCATGTAAAAGAGAATTAGACACGAACGTTGCAAGCTATAACTTTATCTCTTTGTACAGTATGGCTGAAGCCAGCTTCCCTTCTAGAGCAACACATCCTATTAGTGTTCCTAATGAAGATTTTCGGTTTTGATTTGCCATGAGCTGTGGAGCATTAGAGGTGCCACATATTTAGGCTGTATCTAAGATTTGGGACCTAGGGACATTTTCAAGTGCAGCCCACCTCCACCTCAAAATGAAACCCAAGCACACACCACCAGTCTCCACATCCTTTGCCCTGTACCTAGATTTCAAATGGGAAGAGGTCCAGTGCATGAGCACCAGGAGGGAGCTGCAGGGCATGCTGCTCAGCCCCTGATCTAGACAGCCAAGGAACCAAGGCCAGTTCAGACTGCCCTGCAGCACACACCTGCAGCATAACCAAAGTGTCTTTGGTTGTGCCAGCAGAGACTACTTCTCCTTTTGCTGAAGACTTCTGTGGAAAGGTGACTGCTTGGTATTTATACTTCTTGATGTTTCATACAAATCCAGGAAAGAACATCCGTTCAGATCTACTATAAGAAAATGTCCTTTCAGCATTACTGTGTTCAGCAGACGAGCTTATCCATGCACTCAACTAAAACCAGACATGCACTACATGAACGCATATTGAAAGAAGGTTTACCGAAACAATGCAAAAGTTTAGCGCTAATCTTAAAGGTGTGGTTTTTGGGAAGAACTTAGAAATGTATTTACCATTACTGTTGAGAACATAGAGACAACACAGGGTAGGCAAAGAGATTCAGTTCTTTTGCTGATGATTTTCTTTGGCAGATTTTCTTTCTGTGTAAACAGTAAATGGCACCTTCCAGGGGAACAAGTTAAAATTTAAAAGTTTTTATGTACTTACACATTTTTTCAATGTCTTATGAATACCCAAGTGTAAAAGAATCTAAATTATGAACTAGTGTTATATATAATTATTGACCAGATAACTGGCTTTGTTGCAAACCAGTTTCAAGATGAGATTTTGTTTGTAAAACTCATTGTATCTTTCATTTCTGGAAGTGCATGAAATATGAAAACAACTTTCCTAGTAGACTTTTTGTTCTGTAGTGTATTTCCAAACTTAGGAAAGTTGACAAGAAATTACTGTCACCCATTTTAGATAGTCACCATTTATTTGTCTTAGGGATAGAGACAGAAGGAAGATTGAGGACAATTATGCCTTATTTTTTGACTAAAAATTGCAGAAAGTGTAGGAGATTTCTTGAAAAATGTCATTCACTATACCGATAGTCTACAGGTTATCACAGCTTTTTCCTTTTCTTTCCCCAGGGTCACACTAGACTTTTATTTTATTTTCTACATTTACTGTGCAGCGCAGAATTTCTATCTGGACTTCTTTCTTCTGAGCTGTACTGTCTCTCTTGCACTTTCTTGTATCAGAGGCAGATGAACCAGGCAACTTGAAAAGAGAGATACCACTCCAATGCATATTTATTACAACACAGTAAAATCATTCTGCATATCGAACTTAGCTCCCAATATAGTTTGGAGAAAGGTACTCACTTAAGTAACATTAGAATAGGTTGTCTGCTATGGCTGCTTTCACAGGACAGAGGGAAAGACTGTCTTTTGTTTCACCTATCGGTGATGTGTTTCAAAATCTATCCCACATCTCTCTTTTACCTAGGTCTTCCTTTTCACTTTACTGGTTTCTATCTCACTAATTCTAACCTGCAGTTTTCTGTTAACTTCTTCCTCACTCCAATTTCCCTTATATGTATACTACTTCTTTTTCCTGTATTTCCTCTCCTGCTTTACTTTCACCTTGTTTTCTGTCCTACTGCTGGTCCCCCATGGAGTTAGCTGGTTCCTTTTCTTCCTACAGTTCAGTCTTTAAACCTTTTAAAATTACTCTGGTATTGCACGCTAACATGAATTATTTACACAATATGCCATCAATGGGTGAAATTAATTACCAGTGAAATTCTCTTGATATTGGAACAACTGAAGTTGTTCCTACATGCAGCAACAAGACCACTGGCTTAGTATTTTAAATATCATAGATATTTTCACCCTGGAGGATTACAAAGCATAGAGGCACCATTCAAAAACACAGGAGGGAAAATGCAGGTTGTATAATGAAGTGATTTGCTTTAATAAGCGAGATAAAGACACATGTGCCTCTTGAATTCATTCCTACTAGTACAAACATGAGCAAAGCAGAAAAAATCGTGACTTGTTATGCTTCTTTCCTTTGATTCCCCTGGGTTATTATTTCAACAAATTGGTTTTAGGGGAAGGCAATGTGGATTTTAACATGAATTATGGATAAAACTGAAATGTGGGAATTAGGGTGAAAAGCATATTTATTTAGATTTTAGACAAACACAAGACAAGATTCATGTTTTCTAATGTACTGTATCATAAAGTTGAGGGGCTGCTGAATCTTTGAGTATGACATTCAAGATCTTTAAAGAGAGAAGTAAAGAGAGCTGCTCCTTAGCTTATAACCTAAAGTAACTCTGCTGGGCTTGTTACTAGCACTCCACCGAAGAAAAGAAGCAGAGAAAAAACTTTTCTGTGTGCATCACTTAAGGTGAAGAGAATATATTTTTCTTCTTTTTTTTAGAACACCATATATACCTGTGTCAGTATGGAAATAATAACTTACTGGATATCTGCACTGTAGGTTCATACTGTTACTATCAAAAGCAGTCTTTAGGAAAAGCTCTTGATAACACTTCATGCCTCTCAGTGCCAGGGAGACTGAGGCTACCAGTATGAAAGCAGTCGCCTATTTTATGCAGACTGTTGTGGGATGTTCAATGCCATCAGCAGTAGGTACAACTTTATCAGGTCTTCTCCAAAGCCTGCTCTATTTGTCTCACTACAGAACTATCTTGTATAAAAACTGTTGGTTCTAGGGACCTGGGTATTTCAAAGCTTTTGCTGTACCCCACAGAGCCATCCCCTGCGCTTTCACACCCTTTACACTGATTGTCAGAAATGCTTTATAAATTATTCAGAAGGTAAAAAGAAAAAAAGGAGTTAGGCTTTATAAGGGAGCATTTTTTGTTTCTCAGGGGAAGGGGAAATGGAGTGATGTTCCAGCCCATTAGGCTAGCACAAGGCACATATAGTTTTTCACCTATTTAAAGGGTTGCAAGAACAAATAAATTAGCAAAAATAATGAGCAGGCCTGGGAAATCAGCAGATAACAGGTGCCCACATTAATTCTAGCCTTTATGTTTCATACACCCCTGGTTCCTTCCAATTCTTTCCCTTTGCACCGGTAGTATAACCACAGGTGTGCTGTCCCTCACTATCAGAATTTGATTTCTGATTTCTGACTTTCAGAGTCAGGAGACAATGAATGTTGATTCCAAAACCAATGAATCATGCAGGTTGTGCATGTGCTTTTCAATCAGTGGGTTTCCCTGTCTTGGGCTTTTAGAAACACAGTTGTCCAAAGCAGTGCTTTTCAAGCCGTAGTTTCTGGATCCTAAGGTTATAGCCTATCAGTAAATTAAACACCACCAGGGCCCAGGACTAAACATTGGTATATGCTTGTTCATGTCATGCTGTTAAATTATTAGTAGAGTCTTAGGCATGGTTTGAGGTCCCCCCATCAGGGACCTTTCCCAATAGGCAGCCAGAAGGTAACCACCCTATATGGGAGGAGGGTGACAATATTTTGCTTATGGATGCCAGCTGGCTCCAGGTGAACAAACAGTCCTTTGATCATTTTATGTATCAGTATAGATTTAGTCCAAGGGCTCAAGGATTGTTACTCTATGTGTGTATATAAAGGGTAACTAACAAAAAGACGTTTATTGTCAGAAGACTAGGATTTTCTGTAGTTTTTTAGGGGATGTACAAATAAAAAAGACAGCAAACACTAAGGCATAGGGAGTTAGAAAACATATTAACACTTTCATTTCTGGTTTTGGTGTGTTTTCTCACTGTATGCAAGACTTATCCCTCACAGCATCAATATTGTCTAGCTTGGATAAATTGTGTGCACATACGGTGTCTCAGACAAGAGAAACCTGTGGACAAATAGTGCTTTAAAAATATATGCACATACATATAAAGTATAACCCAAATTTAAAAGATGACATATTAGCACGACAATCTCTATTCTTTGTTGTTAATGACCAATTTCTGCATTAGTGAAACAGAGATAATGCTGCTCTTTTCTTTCTCTTCTTTTTTGACTCTAAGGTTTTGTCCCTCTATGTCAACTAATGAGGAAAGACTAAGGAATCCCAGTAAAGATGTTGGAGAATAAAGTAAAACACTAATATTTTTTTTTAGTAGAATACCTGGACTTCATTTATATCACTCATATTTTTGGTGGAAGACCATAGAAAAACTAATTATAACAGTTCAAAAAGTACGTAAATACGAGGTTAAAGTGAAGATATATTATGGTAGTGTACCAGACATGGTATTTGATACAAGAAAGGTGACAGAAGATAAAAAAAATCCTGTGGCTTAAAGATCCAGACCTTGAAGCCATTAGTTAAAGAGTAGTTCTGCAAAAGATAAAGCACTGTTCTGATAACTATAGAGAAGTCTCCCATGTCTGATCACTTGCAGGATAGGGAATTTCAGAGTTCCACAGCTCTACAAAAAATAACATAGGTAGACATAACATTTGAAAAAGGAAGAGAATGAATACCAGTGTTCACTGAAAGGTTTTTAATCATGCTTGGTACAATTAAAAGCTTCACTGAGATCACAGGAAGAGATCTGTGAAGTAAGATCTGAAGTAAGGAATAGGCTGCTGAACATAAATCACTCAAGTTTTTCATCAGCCATTAACATTTACAAAGTAAAATGCTTCTGATATTGCTTGTGCATGTAGCAAAAGTCATTATCTCCTCACGGTTAGATTGTGATATTCAGTCTTTTGGTGTAGTTAATGATGGTGTTCATCTCACCTAACATGACACATCTAACAGTCAGGCATCTGACTCTGTGCTAGTTACTCCAGTTTCCCAATGAAGGAGAGAAATAGGCACCTCTGGGGGATGGTTAGTTTTATTCTAACATGGATGAAGGCAAAATAATGGGAAGATTTGATGGCATTTCTTCCATGGCAAAGGGAGTCCTGGGAAGAAGCCAGCATTATCTCCACAGAAGCTTGGTGTATGTGGGGAGTTCTGCACTTCTCACCCTTTGCTCCCACAGCATTCACAGTAAGAGCTGTTTGCAGGCTGGAAGGTGCACTTCAACTGAGCACTCACATTGACAAGGAACCTCTTTGGCAGAGGGGAAAATCTGATATGTAGATGGGACTGGAGGACGAAGGTAAGACCCCCTGAGCATGTGTCTTTCCATATAGTAGCATGAACACCTTTTAGCTTGATCTGGTATAAACTCCGAAGAGTCCTGCAGTAACTTCAACCAAAGCCCATGTCCTTCCTCTCTGACGCCTCAGTCTGCCTGCCTCAGTCTCACCATGTCTGAGGGCCTCTCCACAGCCTCCAGCAGCCAGGCATGTATTTGTTGTTTTCATTTTGAATGTTCTGGAAGAGGACATTGGGCAACTGCATTGGGCTCACTCATAATGGGAGACATGATTGCTGCAGATGAGGTTTTTAGAAAAAGAATAGAAATGCCTACTGATCTTAGCAGACTAATTGTGATAAAAGAAATCCATTCCCAGAAGTCTAAGGTTGCCATTTCTAATCTTAAACTTGTGATCATCTGGAGACCATGACATAATTTTGTTCCACTTGAATTGTTCAAAGGGGAAACAAGATTCCGTGCACTCGATTGTGTGTTAATCTAATGCTTGCAGAGTATTGTCATTCTGGCTGATGTCAGTCTTATTAACATTATCAGAGTCCCACCAAAGCAAGTCAGAAAAGCTGGTGGAAGAGCATCTCTGTCAGCTTTACTCTTGTCACAATGGCTACTACCTGCTGAAATTCCACAGAGCTACAATGAATATATATTCTTCTAAGGGCTAAGGGCAGGCATGCAATTCCTATGAATAGGAGAGCCATCCTATAGTACAATCCATACTTGTAATGACTGTGCATTACTCACACAATTATGGCATTAAGCTATTAGTATTTGATCATTGAACAGGAGTAGTTACAATAAGAAGAGGGAAGAGGCTCCTTTTATGTCCTTCTAACTACTGGCTACAAAATTCTTTTAAGAATAAAAACTCTTCATCATATTTATGTATTTCTCCCAATCTTTTTTTTTTATTTTTTTTTTCCCTTGACAAGGTTATGGCTAGCCCACAGATACTAAGTAGAGGCAATGAGGGAGGGAGCTGAGCACTGAGGAGGAATAGGGGAAAGGATTGAGCAGAGCGGTAATGTTTCTAGTGAAGGGATGAGGCTGTAGCAGCAAACCAGAGGTTTGGGAATTTCAGTCTTAAGCTAGTAAGTAATATCTTCCCTCTGTTCCTTCCTACCCTGCATGTGAGAAGCTTCTCTCCAGCAGCCTCACTAATTTCAAAATAAAAACGGATTAGGGGACCATTCTGTAGCTACTCCTTTTATAGATACACCAGCATGGGAACTTGACAACATCAGAAAGAGTTTTGGTACAAGCTCTGTGCTGAAGAGTTAGTGGGAAAACAAAGTGAATACAGTGATCCCAGTTCTCAGGTCATATTGATCAGTTGAACTTTGTTTCTGTCTTTGCTTAAAAAAAATCAGAAGCTCCTTAGTAACTTAGGAAGTGAAATACAATTTTATAAAGGGATTGAAAACCAAGTTCACAAAGTATTTAGAACACTAATGAGGCAGGAATACTCTACTGGCTGTCTTATTAGGAATTATAAAAGGAAAACATGATTATTATTGTCTAATCATATAATCAAGACATAGTAATTATAAAATATTAATTAATTGATGTGCTTTTATATATATTTATATACTAACTGTACATGAGAAGATTTTTATATATACATATAACTATATATCTGTCTATATATGCATATATAGAACAGCCTCAGTTTGAAGGGACCTTGAAAGATCATCTGGTGTGTGTGTATATAAAACTTCATCTTTTTCTCTGTAAAATACATATACACTCTGTTCACAAGAGCCTACCTTTCTTTGAAAGCCATTGGCCTTAGTTTTCCAAGTTACTTAGGATCTTTGAAATTCTAACCTTTGCTAGGTTTCTATGAAAGGTAAGAACCACTGCTTCATAAGTTGAACAACATTGTGATGGCTCTAGCTTCACACTTGGATTCTATACATATTCTCTTGTACAGGTGGAAAAAGTGAGAGAGTTTCTTTGAGAAAGAAACAAAGGGCAAGTTGTAGAACAGGCTGCACATCCTTGCAGGTTGCATCCAAGATATCTTATCATCTGTGTAGGACAAAGAATACAATGACTTGCAAATCCAAAGGTGGAAGGGTTGGATACTAAAATGATAAAAGGAAGGATGATCTTATAGCATTTTTAAAGGAGGGTGTTCAGTAAGTTACTTTAACCCCAGGGCAATAGTTTTGTTACACAGGAAGTATTTGCTGTCTGAAATAATTTTAGCAGATGCCATACCATGTTTTAAGAAATTTGACATACAGATTTGCAAAGCTCCATAAATTACCCTTTAAATTCCAAATGTGACATTCATCAGTGATTAAACTGAACATTTCCCTTTAAATCATATGGGGTCCCCCCAGGACCACAGGGATACCCGAACACCCTCATGTTGCCAGAGGATGAAGCAGCTTGCTACCGCTCAGTCTAGTACACGTAGCATGTGTAAGGTCTCAGCCATGGACTTATTCCCAACACATAGAACAAACCTGCATTGGGGGAATGAAGTATCCTGCATAACATTGTAAGCTTAGTCATAATATAGTTCCAGCTTGCCTCAAAATGACGTGCATTTATAGGGTCCTTCCAACCACTATTTTCAAAGATATGTTATGATTCTTTGACTCAGTCTTATAAAATATGACACTTTCATTTGAGCTTAGAAAAGCTCTTATTCTAAGCATCTCAAATTATTAAAAAAAAAAAAAAAAAGAATGAAGCTTTAAGAAAGTGAGATTAAGACCTTGGACCTTGTCCTGGCAATATTTCTGCAAGGAATTATGTGCATCATTCCACACATTTCACAAAGTTGCGTAAGGTTGAGTACATACTTGAGTCTACATAAAATCAAGAGATGAATTTATTAACTTAGGTACTTAACTTGATGTAAATAGCCTGTGAGATATTCTAAGATCTGCAGCTATCATAACTAACTCTTGTTAATATGAACATCTTGCCCTAGGTCATACAGGAATGCAACCTGACTACTTGCACACTTCCATAATTTTTTAAAGTTCAGTTTTTCCATTCCAGATGAATCAGGAAAGTAAGCATCTCAAAGAAAATGACACAGATTTCTGTGACGTAGAAAAAATAGACCTAGTGACATTTGAGACCCCCAGGTTCTCCTATCTGGCTTTCAGTTGCCAGTCCAGAAGTGTAGAGGGTTTTCTTTAAGTCTTGTTTCTTATCCCATGCAGATATTTCATATATGCTAAAGTGTCCAAAATTGTACAAAATTCCTGTATTTAGGCTCCTGAGAATTACTGAGTTTAAATATTTAGTTTAGAAAATCATAGAAATATAAACCATGGAAATTCAAATTCCTACATATATTTTCTACCACAAAAGGTTTGGGTTTTTTTTTTATGTCACATGATGATCACCAGAAAACCCTATAGGCAGAAGGAGAACTTGGTGGATTCAGTTTTACTATAATATGTAGCAGTGGAAGGGGGACTCCCAAATATCTTGACTTCATTTTGTTTTTTTTTCCGCTAAGGATGGAAATTCTGCAAGCCACTGCAGTCTGAACATGTCTGTCTTGGAGCAACTGTAGATTTTTCAATATGTGACATGTACGGCATATTGTTTCCTGGTTTTATTAGGTATTTGCATTTTATTACAGTCTGTTTTGATGAAGGAAGTCTTTGCTACATTTGCTTACAGTTGGCACTTCAAGGCCTCTCTGTTGGTTAAAAGTATGAAAAAAATCATTAATCCTGAATATATTTTCCTTTATATGTTCCATTTTGGACTAATGAGAAAAATAATCAGGCAAAATCCTGAAGTAATAATAATTTAAACTGTTTTAATTGTCTCACCACTCACTGACTGAGAGTTCAGGCCTAAATGATATATGATCTAGGCTGCTTTCCAGTTTGGAACAAAATACTAAAGTGTCCTATAAAAGATTTCAAAGATTGCTCATGAAATCTGTTACCTGCAGATCAATATATTCAGCACCGTATCAGCCTAATATTAGATCATCAGCTTCAGCAGGCAATGGCTGCAAGCTTTTTTCTTTCCTGCTCAGTGGAATAACAGGACAGAGGAAATAAATATTCTGTGACAAATTGTAAGAATGGGTCTGTGGGTCTTGAGAAGCCATCATCACTCTATCTTAATCTCTATTGTATTCTGCCTTTTTTTACTCCTATTGTGTTTGTCTAATGATCTAGTCAATATTGTCACAATCTTTTAATTTCTTATATTAGAAAATAGAACAGAAAGACATATCTATAATGTTCAGTACAAATGCTTATTTAGCTCTGTGTTAACTGCAACTAAAAGCTTATATTTTCCCAGGTCCTATGTTCCTTAAGAATGGACGTAGAGTAGCAGCAAATGAAAAGGAAGGTTATCATCCTAAAGGAAAACTGGAAAGAATAATTCAGTTGATAAAACACACCAGAACTGGATCAAACAGATGAATTGTCTGCATCAACACAAAAGTGATGGAAAAGAGAAATCAAGTCTCTAATGAAAAGCAACTGGAAGGGACCAAAGTTTTTACTACGGATTAGGAGTGTGAAATGAAAAACATCAATGAATGTTTTAGTAGGTATGACTGACCTTTTTTTCTGTCTTTCTAGTTCATGGTTATTGTTTGCTGCCAGATTGAACTGAGGGGGAAAGCAGAAGCTTTTTGTTATGGTGCCTTTTCAGACACCATAATGTCTGGCTGAATTCAGATATCCCATTCTCAGCTGTAATACTACATGGCTGCCACCACCTTTGCAGAGAATCACAATGTTGGTATTAATAGGCTTAACTAGTGCAATACGCTAATAGTTTGCCTATTTCTTGTGTACTAATATCTGATCTGATGAATAGAGGGGTATCCAAAGTCAGTACTTCTCTTACGCACTGAAGCACATACATTTCTTCATAGATATCAAAATATTCATCAATATTGTTTAATCAGAAAAAAAAGTCTTAACTTGTTAACAATGTAGAATTAAAATTCAGATACGTTGCTATTTCTATCATCCATGGAATTATAATGTCACTTTCAACAGACAAAATGCTAATAAAAACACCAGTAAGATATACTTGATTATCAGCCTTGCTTAGATTTACATTCATGTAATTTTTCATCGACCAACCTTCCAGGGAAAATTGGATGAGGTCTGCTTTATTTATCATGACATTCTGTATTTTCTAAAAATAAAAACAAACAACCCCCCCACTCCCCCCCCCCAAAATAACCCACCCCAAAACCCAGAAGGGTTGTCAGCTAGTCTCATCTCAAGAAAGCTGAATAGCTATTTCTTTAACAAAATGTTCCTTGTTTGGGTTTTTTTTTTCATTTTAGTTCAGTCCCCAGTGAAGGGCACATGACTCAACCTGAGTCGCCTTGGGTTGTTGCAAACTGTTTGAGAGACCTTCTCTCCTATTTCTTGACTGGGAAGATCAGGCACATAGAGATTTTTTTGATCACTGGCTCTTTTGACTGTGATGTGTTCGCCAAGGTCCCCTTTTCCCCATTGTTGTTCAGAATCAGGCATTAATTTTCTAGTTCCTGAAGAAGAAAACTGAATTCTTGTTTATCTTTGAAGAAGCCTTAACAGATTTTTCCACTACATTTTTTCATATTTTAATATCCTTAGCTTATAGATTACATTGGAATCAATAAGCTATTATCACTATCATAGTTTGCATGTATTATTTTATGCATTTTTATTTGCTAAATAACAGTGACATGCTTCTTGTTGCATAACATGCAACTAATTTCGGCGAAGCCACCGAGGCGAAGGGCTCCGGAGCGGAGGACTGCGCCGGGGGACCCTTTGTAAAGGGGCAGCAGCGCGAAGGGAGCGAGAGAGCGAGCGAGAGGGAGGCCCCCCCCCCCTCAGAGCCCGAGGAGCGAGCTTCTACCGAGCGGGCAGCTCTGACTCAGCGTGGGCGGGGCCGAGGGTGACGGCGGC
>JASVER010000176.1:290278-335509 GCA_030449065.1 Oceanodroma leucorhoa
TGGTTTAGTGGGCATTTGTACTGGGTTGATGGTTGGACTCGATGATCTTAGAGGTCTTTTCCAACCTTAATGATTCTATGATTCTATGATTCTATAATGACAGCAGTTGCTTCAAAGGCCTTACAAAACTGTGGCTGTCATTTGCAAATTTAAATCCCTCTAGGTAGGGAAGATTCCTGAAGAGCAAGTGACAAAAATGTAACATGCAGCTTCATCTCAATGCAAACTACATAGAACTGTTGCCTAAAGATTTATTTATATATAATCATTTATATTGCTTAGGTAGGGCATTTTTTTTGAAACTTTCAGGAGTACTTACAAGTCCTAACTACTTCATAAAGTGCAAGTGACCCCCACAACACATGGCTGTCAATTTGCATGAGATCATAGAATCATAGAATCATAGAATCATTAAGGTTGGAAAAGACCTCTAAGATCATCAGGTCCAACCGTCAACCCAACAACACCATGCCCACTAAACCATGTCCCGAAGCGCCACATCTACACTTTTTTTGAATGCCTCCAGTGATGGTGACTCCACCACTTCCCCAGGCAGCCTGTTCCAGTGCTTGACAACCCTTGCGGTGACGAAATTTTTCCTAATGTCCAGTCTAAACCTACCCTGGCGCAACTTGAGGCCATTTCCTCTCATCCTATCACTAGTTACTTGGGAGAAGAGACCAACATCCACCTCACTACAACCTCCTTTCAGGTAGTTGTAGAGAGCGATAAGGTCTCCCCTCAGCCTGCTTTTCTCCTCTAGATATCACCTCTAGTCTAACTTCTCACTAAGAAGACAGGCAGCTGTGCTCTGACAAATAAGATTACATGTCTTTGCCATTGAAAAACAGATTTTCACGTCTCCCGTAAGCAGGAAGCTTGAAATATGTCTGTAGCAGTCCATCTGACCAGACAAAACTTGCAACTTTGCTCTTCAAGTTAGTTTGCCCTTCAAATTAAAATAAGATTTATGCCTTTGTATTTTAACAGATGATCTGCAAAACCATTATGAACATATTTTTAAGACACTCAGGTATATCTGATCCAGAATGTTAGACAACTGAAAAGTCACTGTGACTTTAATATCCTCTTTCTTCTTCCCATAATATGTCCTCTAAGAAAAATCTGCATATCTTTAAGAAAAGTGAAAGCTGCTTTATGCTGAAAACTGGGCACACAGAATTGCTAAAGTTTAGTCAGAATAAGAAACAAGATTGCGTAAGGAAAGTGAAATATTTGTAGAATTAAAATAATCAAACTTCTTAATACATTTTAGTATATTTAATACGCAATGGATGTGGATGCATATATGCGTGGATAATCAGGGATTTTAACTGTTAGTGTATAAATGCTGATTTTCAAATAGTGGTGGGTTCATTCATAAAAAATATTAATTACCATTATTTGATTCCTCTGTGTTGCTAGCTTCCTCTTTTTTTGAAAATTTTACCCTTACAGATATTGAATGTTTCAAAGTCTCAGCTCTCAGAAATCCACATCTTCCCTTTTTT
The DNA here is from genome assembly GCA_030449065.1 of Oceanodroma leucorhoa. NCBI lineage: Eukaryota > Metazoa > Chordata > Aves > Procellariiformes > Oceanodroma > Oceanodroma leucorhoa. The sequence goes on from JASVER010000176.1 coordinate 291,790, forward strand.
CCTTAAGTTCAAGTTCTCAAGATCTAATTTTGATTTTTAAAAAAAAATTATTTTGAAATAATCTCTATAAATAGCACTCCTATTTCAATAGTTGGCACCACATGCAAACCTAGACAGAAAGGAGTATAGATGCTATAAAAGTGGAAGGGATGAATTGTTTGGCCAAATAAGCTTCCAAGTAACCACGTATTCCTTACTTTGTTAAACAACCTAAAAGAGATTTATATGAATGCAGGGTACATGGCAAAGATACAATAATCAAAGATACTAAAAAAATATAGTTTATTTTTCTCTCCTATAATTTTGACTTTCTGTTTTATTTCCTGTATCTTAGGGCTAAATGGCTATATGGCTGTCTAACATCAGTTATTTTTTCTCCGATATTATTGATTTTCCACATCTATCACTGAGGCCAAAAAGTCAGTGAGATACCATAGAGAAAAATGTGCTTTTCCTTGTGTAATCATAAGTTAGGGGGTTGGAGGGGATGGAGAAGAACATTTGACAGGTTTGTAACTTTAGGATTATTTCCTTTATTTGGAGATGTATTCAGCTCACCAGTTTAGATCATGTGTTAGAAATGTCGTGGGTTCCTCCCTGATGTTTCATTTCCACACCGTGGCCAGAAGTAATGTCCAAAAATAATGCTTTCTATAGATTCCAGCTGGCTAGGAAAATTTCATTAATCCTGGCAGATTATGCCTTGGTCACAGCTACCCACGCCTTTTTCTGACTTGGCCATTGCAATTGATTGATCCATTTCGGTATGAAGCTTGGGAATTCTGACTAGTACTGAACCCAAAGGGTGCTACTCAAGGCATTTGATGGCCTGGTTCCACCTCGTCTAAATACTAAAAATTTATAAAATGAATACTTCCAATAATGTTAAATTTACTTTGTACAGCAAAGACAGCTTTCTCAGGAGTCTCCAACTGTAGAAAGCACTCATCTAGAGACTAAGGCCCATCACAGAAGAACTTTTATTTTATTCTACTTCACTTTCCTTTGACACAGTCGTCTCTAACTCAGAGTAGTGGTTATGTATGTCTATAAGTGTATATGTAGATACATACATAGCTATAGATACACGTAGTGTAAAAGATCCCAAAATGTAATACACCGATCTCCCACCATTCATGGACTTGAAAAGAGAAGGAGAATACACGAGAGATGTTAATCGTATTATTTAATCTACTAGAGACAGATTCTTAGGTATTATGGTGGTACTGATGATGAATGAAGTAGGGAAGAGGAGAATGGAATAGGAAGAATGTCAGAACCGGGTCCTTAATTGTGATCCAATAATTTGTCCCAGTAATTTGTCCAAGCATGATTCCTCTTGTGCTTCTGTCTCTCTTTTAGTGGAAAGGAAGGGGATGGAAAATATTTCAACCCTCATCACTCACAGTGCAGGCAGAGTAACCACCTTGGATAAGGTTATTGTCAAGCCTCTGTGGTCTATATTTTTTCTACTAACCATCCACTATAGGAAGAAAAGAGGAGAAAAACAGTTCTTATTTATACCTATACAGATGGTACCAAGGACCAGGAAAAGAATACAAAGCGCCCACTAAGGATCCCGCCTTGCCTAGTGTAGTCCCACAACCAGTGATGAAAACTAATTTTAAAACTTGTGTAATCTTTATGTCATTGATAAGAATGTTTATTATGTTATTACTATGTTAGATTTTTTTTAAAAATTAGTAAACAAGTACATGTCAGTTGTTGGCAGACGAAATGTAATGTTTTAATGTATACTCTATTTATTTATCAAATATCTTTCTATTAAAATATTTGAGGGGTGGCTGTGGTATCTCCAGGTAATTTTTTTCTCTCTGAATAGAAAATCAACATGTAAATGAACACAGACCTTCACCAGCTAGTATTCTAACATGCCAGAGAGTTTCACTGTCAAAGAGCTATCATTTATGGTATTAACCATCAGTAATTTTACTAAAATGCTGATGTAATGTGAGCTAAGAACATTTGACAGATTTCACAGAAAAAAGAGCAGTTAGTGTCTGTTTATGAAAGTGAATTGCCATGAATTGATTCTTCAGTGTTCATAGTGTTTAATCAGCAGACAGAATAGTGGATAGTTTTATTGCTCAAGTAAATTATCATATATGTACCTCTTTATATATTGCAAAGATATTCTTAACTCTTCAGTCCCTGCACTTAATAATCCAGATCTACAATTAGATAATGATAAAACCAGCTCCCTCATAAATTGCTTTCCTGGGTGCAGTGACACATAAGAAATTTACTCAAATGTATCTGCAGTAATATGCATCTGCAAGGCCATGCTTAGATCACTGTTGCTGTAGACGACTGAATTCATTCAAAGGAGAAAGGAAAACCAGCTACGTCTGCAGAATAATGTTCTTACTCTTGACTCCCTGCTAGCATCTTCCTCTGTTTGATCCTGTCCTTACAAACCTGTAATCATCAAGTTCCAGGCAGCATGCTCTTTAATGTGAAAATTGCAATAGGCTGGGAAAATTACTTTGAACCTCAGGTACCACGGGATTGTGCCCTCCAGTGTGATACGATACGATTCAAAGACAGGCAGCTGTAGTGCTGCTTAAATTGTGGACATACGGAATGGGATCAAAACAGTCCAGCAGGCATTGTGGGAATGCTGCCAGGAGGAGCTTGCAGAAGAGTGTTTCATTGTCACCTTCACTTCATGGAGATAAAAGCTTAGCAGGCAGCAAGTGAATAGTTCTGGTGCTGATTACAGAAGGCAAGAAGAGCTCCTGGAGGGTGGCTGTAAAAATAGTAGGTTTACAGTCCTAAGTGACACTCTGCTAATTTGGAGGCTTTCATCCCCTGTCTAGATTTCATTATTGATGGCACCTTGGTAAGTAGTGTGTTTGTGCAAGGACTTGTCTCTGAATGTTGGAAACTCAATTACACCCTGTGTTAATGTGGGTGGCCTTCCACCAAAAGACAGTGGCCTTGGATATTTTTTACATCACTTGAAGGTGGCATTTTGCTGTGGATGTTCACATGCTAAAAAAATATGCTCAGCATGTTTTTGAACTGTGTTTCAGTGCCAAATTTAGCTATTCATATGTGAAAAGTTCTAGTGGGGCATAGTCCAAAAACACTGTTTCTTTTAAATGAAAGACTTCAGATGCATATATATTCAATATCTAAGAAAAATAATGCTACAGTTATCAGTTATTTATTTTGTTGCACTAAGATTTCAAGCATGACCAATTCTCTGTTATTGTGTCTGATTGAATGGAGTAAACAGACTAGCTGTGTGATGATTTTAAGAGCTCATATTCTCCTGTCCTTGACTATGACTAAATGGCTGTTGGCACTTGAATTGTCATTCACATGATCAAAGCACACAGATATTTGAAGACACAAATATAGAAATGAAGAATAATATTTATATTTCTTGCTGTGTTTCAGAGAAGATAATTCTGCATTTCAAGACACTGAACACTCAAGTAATGCCAAATGTAAATATTATTAAGGTGAATCATCTCCTACTAAATGAACAATGCATATGACACTGAGAACAGAGATAGAAATGGGCTGTAAACTTTATTCTTGCTGTATGTATATTATTCAGGCTGTTTATATATTATAGAACTGTTGACTTACTTCACTGTTTCTCGTGACGTGAAAAAAGGGCTGGAAAGCTGTTTGACCAGAAAGATCCAGAGCAGTCACAATACCAAGACTTCCATCTTATCGTACCTCTATTTGCAGAAAAAGTAGAGCATGTGCAACTGAAAAGATAATATAGAATTCCATTGACCTCCAGTGTATGCACAGAAAAGGAGTGATTAGTAAGATGGACAGAGAAAGACTTCTAAGAAGTGTTTCTTTAAATATACAAATTAATTATATTTCTGTAGGCTAAAAGTTTACAGGGAATAGTTTCCTCCTTCAGCTGTAGCATGGGTTTGAGACTAGTCTAAATAAAATGCAGATTAACTAAAAGCATGACAAGCCATTTAACTAGGCAGAAAATTTTACAAGTTTTAAGATGATGCATCGACTTTGAGAGAAAATGGAACCTTAAACCAAGTCATCTGTTGGGCAGTTGTTACTCTAATGCATGTGGCACCTCTAAAAATCATGAAGAAGAGGGTCAGTTTATTAGCAATGCTGTATGTGTTCCTTGATGGGGAAAGAAGATGTCCTGGTTTTGGCTGGGATAGAGTTAATTTTCTTTCTAGTAGCTGGTATAGTTCTGTGTTTTGGATTTAGTATGAGGAGAATGTTGATAACACAGTGACGTTTTAATTCTTGCTAAGTAGTGCCTAGACTAGTCAAGGACTTTTCAGCTTCCCATGCTCTGCCAGGTGCACAAGAAGCTGGGAGGGAGCACAGCCAGGACAGCTGACCCAAACTGGCCAATGGGGTATTCCATACCATATGACATCATGCCCAGTATATAAGTTGGGGGGAGTTGGCCAGGGGGCAGTGACCTCTGCTCGAGGACTGGCTGGGCATTAGTCAGCAGGTGGTGAGGAATTGCATTGTGCATCACTTGTTTCGTACATTCTCTTATCATCATTATTATCATTATTATTATTATTTTCCTTTGCTGTCCAATTAAACTGTCTTTATCTCAACCCATGGGTTTTACTTTTTTTTTCCCCCTGATTCTTTCCCCGTCTCACCGGGGCAGGGAGGGGAGGGATAGTGAGCAGCTGTGTGGTACTTAGTGGCTGACTGGTGTTGAACCACGATGGAAGACAAACAGTACTGCTTCCCCATTAAATAAGTCCATCCTGGAAGATGTCCTTACTGAAATTTTTTTTCCCTAAAACTGTAAAGCTTAATTCAGATGCTCAAGCAAATTCACATTTCCTTAAATTTTGTGGGCATCTTTTATAGTTGTGCTTATTATTTTTCAATCTTAACGAATTCTTACTCTTCTCTAATGGAAAAGGATGTTTGAAGTTTGACATTTCTCAATCTAGATGGCCAAGCACAATGCAATCTAAATGTTCCCAGGTTAGCCAGGGCATTGACATCTAAATCCTACCATCCTCTGTGAATCCAAATCCTTCTATATCCTAAGCAGGGGCTATGTCCTAATTCCAGGTTCCACCTGGACATTCCAAAGCTCATTTTCACAGCATATTGCACATAGGTAGAAGATATTGGGAATACTTGTCATTCCAGTCACTTTCAACACTAATACAGGTTCTCCAGTGCCCTAACACCAGATCAGACTTCCAATATATTTTCCAAACATGTCAAATTACATGCTAAGCATTCACTTAGATTTTTCTTGAAGTTATAATAGGTTTTTCCATGAACCAAGTGCTTAACAAATGTTAAAAATTATTTAAATAACAACAGAGAACAAATCCAAGGATATACTATTTTGTACCTGCAATTTGAATACTCATCTGGCCCCCATTTCAAAAAAGGTATAGTCAAATTGGAAAAGCTGCAAAGAAGGCCTATGAGAATGATCAAAGTCTCTGAACACTTCTGTTACAATTTTTCTTAGTTTATAAAATTTGCTGTCTTGTAATTCAACAGTTTTTGCCTGTCCTTCAATGTACTTTGAATAAAATTAGCTTGTATATAAATAACTTCCTCCAAGGTTATTTTACATAACTAACTCTTCCTTAGTGTCCTCACAAGGTATCAAAATAGCATCACCATTTTTAGGTCACTTGTCACACGGTGGAAAAATTTAAGCAGGTGCTTAAATTTAAGCATACGACTGCCCTTTGGTGCACTAGAACCTTGATGAACTTCTTTACAATTAAATAATAAAGTCATATAGACTTTCTGTCTTTCAAGTGAAAGATAAGCCACAGAAACTGGGACAGTTGAAGTCTTTTAGATGTCCTAGTACTTTGTACGGAATGAAATAATGAACAAATATGAAGTAATTTATATAGCTTCTGTCTTACTGATATTAAATCTTTATGTTTTATTTCACCCTGTCAAAGCAAAATTAGGTTTTATCTGAGTCAGAATGTTGTACGTGACTTCTTTGCTCTTCTAATCTCTTTCCACGTCATCCTTTTTATAGGATAGTCTTCCATATAAATATCTCATTGCATATTCTAAATAGTGGCTACTGGTAAAAGTTACTTTAAATGTCAACAAAATGCAGTTACTGTGCATGCAATACATATGCCACATTCATATGGAAAAATAAAAGGTAAAGAGTTTGTAAAATATAGTTTCTAGCACACCCCACCATGTACCTGCATAATATAAAATTCTAAAACAGGAAAGGTGATACTCATTCAAAAATAATTTTTTTTTCCATTGACTTCAAAGGTAGCCTGAGTTAGCCAGCAAAGGTGTACATGTCTACAAAATAGAAGATAAAGTTTATTGAAATTAATTCCAGCCAGGGCTCTCCTATTTGAAGTTCTTATTAAAATTTCACTGCCTTAGCTGGTGTAGGAAAAGAATGTCTATGCAGTTCAGTTCACTTAGGAAAAAACCCAAATAAATAAATTAGAGTATATTAATGATTAAATTTATTCTTAAAAAAACACTTACACAACCTGGAGTGTACTCATCTGCCAGCAGTATTTGTTTATGAAAGCTTTCTATTGTTCTTTTTTTCTACCTGCGTTTGAGGACACTTTAGAGCACTTCAATCTTTAGTATTTCGTCTTCTCCTCTGGAAAGACTCTGACAGTGCTACAGCACATTGCCCTCCCTCTTCCCTGAGCTGCCCCTGCCCTCGCTGCGGCAGCCCACCCTCTGCCCCAGCACGCCAGTGCCGGCTGGGAGAAGAGTGAAGAAATGAGGACTTTCTTCTCTTCTGTTCATTATTCCTTCCTTTGGTGTTCATGCCCGCTTCACCTTTGGTATGTTCTTTTCACTCTATTGTTTTTTTCTGCTTCTCTCCAACCCGTGTTTGTCCAGCGTTACTGCTGTTTTGCAGAGTTTGATACCCCCTGATACCAGCATGATTTCTCCAGCACAGAACTGGTGCAGCAAGAATGAACTGAGCCATTAGTGTTCAACTCTTTTTGCCTTTTTCATTGTAGTTTGTGTGTTCCAGTGTTTTCCCTACTCTTTTTTCCTCACTCTCTGTTCTTTTCTCAAATGCTTTGTCTATGTCTCTGATTCTCAATTTATCCATCTTCTTCCACTTGCCTGTTTGTGTATTTAACGATGCTATTTTTCTCGTGCACAGAGAGCTCTTTCATGGGTGGCTTTGTATTCTTAAGATTCTGAAAGACACTCAGCTTTAGTTCTCTTTCAAATGAAAGCTTGTATACCTTCCTGTTTATCTTTGTGGGGTTTTTTTTCAAACTGCATGTTCTCATTATTGAATATATTTATAAACTGTACAGTGTATCATTTGACAATATTGACATATTTTGCATAAAGCAGGCTCTTCAGGACATGACTATTTAAATGTCAAGAAGATCAATAACAGAATTTATAAAATTAAAGATAATTTCAAATTATTAAATCTCCCAAAGGGATAAAATAGATTAAATAAATATCCAGTAGGAAAAGCTAGTAGAAAGTAAAATACATTTGTAGTTTAGCCTTCCTTGGCTAAATTCCATGCCTCAAAGTTCAAAAAGAACTCATTAACTAGTGGGGTCCCTCAAGGGTCTATACTGGGACTAATATTATTTAATATCTTCATCAATGACATAGACAGTGGGATCAAGAGCACCCTCAGCAAGTTTGCAGATGACACCAAGCTGAGTGGTGCAGTCAACACACCTGAGGGATGGGATGCCATCCAGAGGGACCTTGACAGGCTTGTGGAGTGGGCCCATGTAAATCTCATGAAGTTCAACAAGACCAAGTGCAAGGTCCTGTACCTGAGTCAGGGCAAACCCTGGTACCAGTACAGGCTGGAGGATGAAGGGATTGATAGTAGCCCTGCTGAGAAGGACTTGGGGGTACTGGTGGGTGAAAAATCGGACATGAGCTGGCAATGTGCACTTGCAGCCCAGAAAGCCTATTGTATACTGGGCTGCATCAAAAGAAGCGTGGCCAGCAGGTTGAGGGAGGTGATTCTGCCCCTCTACTCTGCTCTCGTGAGACCCCACCTAGAGTACCGCGTTCAGCTCTGGGGTCCCCAGTACAAGAAAGGCAGGGACCTGTTGGAGCGGGTCCAGAGGAGGACCACAAAAATGACCAAGGGGATGGAACCGCTCTCCTATGAGGAAAGGCTGAGAGAGTTGGGGTTGTTCCAACTCTCTGGGGAGAGGGGCTCTGGGAATACATCATTGTGGCCTTTCCATATATAAAGGGCTTTATAAGAAAGATAGAAAGAACATTTTTACCAAGGCCTGTGGTGACAGGACAAGGGGTAGTGGTTTTAAACTGAAAGAGGGTAAGTTTAGGTTGGACATAAGGAAGACATTTTTTAACATTAGTGGTGAGACATTGGAAGAGGTTGCCCAGAGAAGCTGTGGAAGCCCCACCATTGGAAGTGTTCAAGGTCAGGTTGGATGGGGCTTTGAGCAATCTAATCTGCCTGTGAAAGTGAAAGATGTCCCTGCCCATGGCAGGAGGGTTGGACTAAATGGTCCTTGAAGGTCCCTTCCAACATAAACCATTCTATAATTCAGTGATTCTGTGATTCTGTGATTCCTCTATGGGATTTTTCAAAAATAATTCCAAAACATACTCTAAATCTATTCAGATAGTTGCAATTCAAATGCACTACTTAGAGATTGCACTGATTTCTGTATTTATTCAGAGGATAAAACTGAATGGTATGTGGCATAGTTATGAAAACTGTGGGTGTAGATTTCCTACAAGTCTAGCCAACAGTAGTACTTTGTGCCTCTTTAACAGCCAAGTCTTCCACTAAGATGCACATTATTGAAGCTAGGATGAGGACTTCATTTTCAGTGAATAATATGTCTGATCATGAAGGATTTGGGATTTACAATTTTTATGTACCTGTACTGATTTCTGCAGATTGGCTTATTATTTTAATCTTCTTACTGAAGTCTGCCTACTGGCATGCAAATACACTTCAGCTGATGAGATATTTACAAAAGATTCACTTTGATAATTCACTGTCAATTATTTGTGGAAGCTGGTGATAGACATCTACTCTCTAGGGAAATTGAGAGTTGTAATTAGTTTTGGCCAAATGTGGTATCCTCTGTATAAACAGGGCGTCTTAAGAAAGATTATGGGATATGATCTTACGTTCTTCATTATGCAGGCAGAATTCCCCATCATAGCTGAAAGGTTAAATGCTTTGGTCTGTTGTTATGAAAGCAATGTAAGCTGGTGACTGCAGCATTGTCCTGGGAGATGCAAGTTCAAGTCCTAGCACAACTACTATCTTGCTTCTTAACCTTTAACAACTCACATCACCCTTCTTTCTCTTTCTCCTATATTTCAGGTTCCTTTGGGCTGAACATTGATCTTAATTCTCTATATAGTCTGACAAAAATTCTCATTTTATGCTATGATGTCACACAAATTAATAATTATGATGATTATTTGCATCGGTAGTTTGTTTTAGTGTTCAGTCTTATTCTATATGACCCCTGAAATCTAAAACTTGTTTTTTACAATTTTGCTTTTGTTAAATAGTCAACAAAAGAACTTTTGCACTTTTAGCACGATTCATGGTAAAGAGGTACATTTAAATTTTTCATTTCACATTTGTTTAACTGAATCTTCTTTTTCAGTTCCTTGCAATTTACAGTTTTATTTTAATCCATTATTTTAGACTAGAGAGGGGTATGGCAAACTGCACATATTGTTCTCTGTTTAATTTACATCACTTTGCATCAGCTTTTACCAACAGATCTCCTTCTAAACCTATACAGCTCTTGACTCCTAACACTTCTTTTACATTAGACCTCAAAATCATTTCTAATGTAATGGTCATATTTTATTCCTTTTCATCCTTCAGCCCAAATATCATTATATATGCTGTGCTCATTTCATTAAAAATAAATGAATAAATAAAAAAGCAGCTAGCAGTAAAGCCCAAAGGAATTAATGTACTCCCCAAGTATCTCTAAGACTTATCATAAGTTCTTATTCTTTAATGTAGTGAAAATTTTTGGAAGTGAATACACAATTCAAGATCTTGATTATGTGGAATGAGTATGGAAAATGACTGAAAAGTTGGAAAACAAACTTATATATACACACACATACATAAATATATATAAAAATGTTCTGTGTTGTTGCAAATACAAATTCTCCAACAGGTTTCACAGTTCAGACAGAGTATTCTCTTTACACCATATTGGCATGGTATTTAAAACTATAGTTTTGCACGTACATGCATGTATCTTTTGTCCACCTAAAATGGAGTGACTTCATAAATGGTGAGTGAATTTAAAAATATTTTTTCATGATAATGACATTTTGACCTCTACAAAACCATAAAATCATAGAATAATTCAGGTTGGAAGGGACCTCAGGAGGTCTTTCATCCATACTCTTCCTCACAGCAGGGTCAACAAAGAATTGAGACCAGGTTGTTCGGGGCTTTATCCAGTCAGATGTTGAAAATCTCCAAGAGTGGAGACTGCACAATGACTCTGGGAAACTTGCTCCAGTGTTTAATCATGGTAATAACGTAAAATTTTATCCTTATGTCAGAATCTCCCTTTTCAATTTGTGGTCATTGCCTCTCAACCTCCTGTCATGCACAGCTGTGAAAAGCCTGTCTCCATCTCCTTGCCATCTTCTCCATAGGCACTGGGGGGCTGCTTAGATGCCCTTGAAGCTGCCTCTTCTCCAGGCTGAACATGCCTAACTCCCTCAGCCTCTCCTCACAGGACACAGCCCCAGACAATGTTGGATGGAGCAAGTCTGCTGGAATTGTGCACATTCTTCAGGATCTCCTTCGGGGATCCGAAACTGGACTGCATATCCCAGATGTGTTGTAATGAGGACTCAGTATAGGGGAATAGCTGTTTTCTTCAGTCAACTGTCCATGCTTCTGTAGACACAGCCCAGGATGCTATTAGCTTTCAGTGCTGTCCAGGCACACTGCTGGCTCATGTATAGCCTGCCATCCACCAAAACCCCAGCTCCTTCTTAGTGGAGTTACTGGTAATTTATTTATAGATTAAGTTTTCCATATCTTCACTTTTTTCGGTTTGTTTTTTGAAATGGAATTAAAATGAGAACTCCTTTTGAGAAGTTATTTTATTTCGGGAGTGGAAGGCCTCTTGAATGACATTGCAGAGTTACGTTTTTCTGGTCAGGTTAAATTTCCTGTCAACAATTTTCTCCTTCTGTGGAAACATCAGTTTTGATTTTTTCTGTTCTTTACGTAAAATCTTTCACACGTTCACATGCTTTATAAATTCATTTAATCCATTTATTGCCTAGCAGTACTGGAAACATCTCCTCTTCAATAACTTCCAGTTGGCTTAGCATCATAAATTGCAGGCTACATCTTTAATGTGGGTTCTAGTACCTGATTTTACTTTCCTATCTGAATGTGTTAACTTCTGGTCTGTGAGTCTGAGCATCTCCAAATAGGCCTTGGGCGAGCTGTGGGGACCTTGAAGTTGTGAGAAACAATTTGGTTATTTGATGTGTTCAGTGTTTGTATATATTGTTAACAACTCTGTGTACCAGTATAACATTTACGCTAGACATATTGATTTTAAGTAGAAGATATTAATCATAAGACACTACTCAGAACTACCTTAATTCATAAAGATTGCTTACTTAAAATAAAACCTAGGCTTGAATGCAATCTCATAGTCGCTGGGGAGAGACTAAGCTTTCTTCCTGTGTCAGGTTTGCCCCTTAGCCAGGGACGTGTTCCTAGTACGGGACACATAATTGGAGTAGAGTCTTGCTGTGGAGGGTTGCTTAGGAAGGGAATGGCACTATGAAATAATCCTGGCTGCTGAGCAATTTTACAGTTTCTATCAGTTAGAGAGAAGTAGCAGCACTGAGCAGCAGCTCTGTGTGTGTGTGTGCGCACGCGTGTGTGCATGCAAGAGGTGCAAGAATGAGAGCTCAATGGGAAGCTAAGTTTGCTGCAACTTTTCCTCCTTCCTTCTTCTCAGCGAGTTTACGCCTAGGAAAAAAATAACACCCTGATACTGCCTAACTATGGTCCCTTTGCAATAGGACTTACTCTTAAAGACCTTTGTATTCAAAAACTTGGAACCCAGATATTTTTTGCTTAAAATTCACAAAGTACAGTAATGCATCAAGTATGAAGATGATAAGAGCAAAGTGTCTCATAAAGTGGGTGATTTGAGGATTGAAGAGTGTTCAGCACTGCAATCAAAAAAATGCTCTTAATGAGAAATCATCTGCTGGGGTAAATCAGAATATCTGTTCTGAAATATGAAACAGTGCTGGGTTTTATATTAGCTGATGATATGGTCCTGTATAACTTCATATATTTTGCTTGGTGTAGGTCATCATGAGGATGCCCGACGAATAATAATCAGAGTAAATTGTTAATTTTGATTAATATATTGTATAGTTTTGTGGTGTATTTATAGAAAGTTATGCTATTTTTTATCCTAAAGACAATACTCTTATCCTACATATATATATATATATATACACATATATATATATTAGTTTTTAGTTTGTAAGAAATTTCAGGCACTTTATTAACAGTATATTAATTTTATGCATGTGAGTAGTCAGGAAGAATGAGGAGTGTTTTATTACATTTCATAAGGCATTTTTTATATCCTATTTCTAAAAGGAAAAAATAGATAATGTAGATAACGTAGATAATGTAGATAATAAGCTGTTTAAAATTCTAGACTTTTTTTCTTTGAAATCTGAGTTTCCTATTCTGACTTTATTGCATACCAAATTCTGCAGTCTAGGAAGACCTGAGAAATGCAGTGAAGTTTCTTTTCCAGACACTGCATAAGCTGCTAGTCCAATCTGGGGCCTTGGATAAGAAATTTGACCTCAGCCCAGCTGGAAGATTAGATTAAAACAGAACTTTAGGGTAATCAGATGCCTCAGCTGAAGTGAATATTACACATGGAAGCTATGTATATGTGCAAAATATTATGATCTTGGAAACTTTTGAGCACAATGGCAGAATATAGACAAAGACTGGGTTTTTGAAAGATACTTAGTCACTTTGGTGCTCACTTCTGCAAAACCTTAGGGACAGATGCAAAATGTGACATATGCAACAAAGATGAGAGTCATAAATGCGAGTGATATGTCTCAAAGTTAGCTGTCCAAATCCAGATTAATCACCCTCAATGACTTTTATGGTCATGACAAGGAAAGGGAACCCCCAGAGAGCTTAATACAGCCACATCCTAGGTATGACCTTAAGAATGTGCACTTAATTTTCCTGCATCCCCCAAATTTTCAAATAATGCTTTTTACAATCCCCCACTGCATCAGTTGAGAATATAATTTATAGATACAAGACTGACTGAAACTGCTAACAGAACTGTGAAAGAGAAAGGCAGATGAAAATGTTGAAAAACAGATCTAAGCTGATCAGCATGTGGATCGTGACTGTACCAAAAAAAAAAAAAAAAAAAGGAAACAAAAACCCCAGGTACAGCAGCAGAGACTGAAAAATGTGTTGCCAGCTTTTCAATAAGCCTCATAAAAGTTGTCCTTGTTCAAAAAGCCCAAATCTTGAGGTACTTACTTGATCATATAGACTTTGTGATTTGAGAGAAAAACAGTGGAAACAGATGCAAGCCTCATTCAGTGCCAATGAGTAAATAAAGAGAATGATTGCTGTTCATTCTTACGTCCTTTAAGCCAATCATGCAATTTGGGAGATTTTGTCTTTTTCAGTACTTGAAATTGACTGTGCAACAAATGACAGCTAACAGCATGAAAGAAAAAAGTGTGGCAAGAACTGGTAGTCACAGGGAATGCCTTGACTTCCTATGACAACTGAGGACAGTCTGAAGGCTGCAGAAGAATCCCCTCTTAAATATGTGCTACTTAAAATGATCAAAGAGGATATTTTCCTTTTATTTTTGAATTTTCATTCAGAATTAGTTGCTTGCTTAGTATCAAGTTGAAAACTAATAACATACAGTACCATGACAAAGGCTATGGTTACAGCTTGAGAAGGTTTCGTGAATAATGTAAAACTTTTATGCCACAAAAGTAATTAATAAAACTACCATAGGGAGAAAAGTTCTGCATGTTTATTCATTTATTTTAGCTTCCTTTGCTTTTAACAACCATAGATTATAAATAGTTCACTGTACAGAGCATAGGCTAGGCGGATAAATTTCATGGGTTTGTAATGGGGAAAATACTAAATTTCATGCCTTGTCACAGATTAAGAGGAAAATCATATTAATACTATGCAGACAATTTATATAATTTAAACTGAATTTCAGAGGCATGCTAAGAAGAAAAACAGAATAAAGTAATAATTTACATAGGAAAAGAATAGCAATACAATGTTCAGACATCTTGGAACTTCTCTATGCTAAAAGAGAAACTCGTATTATACTGGGTTTGTCCCTTTGTACAAATATACTGAAAAGAAAGGGTATTAATGCTTTCTGTGTGATTTATCTCTCCTAAATACCTAAATGTTTGACATCTGTATATTTAGCAAAGAGAAATAGGCATTTCCTGAAGGTGTTTCATCTTCCCTGACTCGGACTCAAATTTTAGGACGAGATGAAGTGCCTTCTGGATTTTTCTGGAAGAACCTACTCCAATAAGGTCAATCATCTCACACTTTGTGTGGGTCTGTGGGATAAATGATGATCTATTCTGTATACAGGCCTTTAGAAAGTGTTGAATAAGGCAGTGGTAGAGTACAAGAAAAAAACACAGGGAAGCTTTTCTAGTTGTGGGAACAGAGAATTAGAGTTTGTCTGTATCTAGATACCTTCAAAAGTATGAATGACTCAGAAGATAAACTATGCTATAAGCACCATAGAAGAACATTATATCTTCTGTTATGAAGACTTGTGGAAAAGACCTCAATGTGGCAGAAATTGAATTCCATATGACTGAAAAATATAGCTCAGTATTTCCTAAACTATTAAGTTGCGTATGTTTCACACATAATTTCTCTGTAAAGATCTCTCATTTTCCTTATTGGGATTCATCAGCATATCACAACAGCTTTTGTTTTTTTAGTCGCTTTGAAGTCATGCAAGTCCAGCATGTATTTTATCTTTATTTCTTTCTACTGTATCTTTGTGATATTTAATATTTTCATTTCTTGCTTTCAGCATTACTGTTCTCAGGGTATTATCATGCTCAGCCTCATCAGTTGAAGCAATAATCATATCATCAGCAATTATATCTTCCCTGGAAGTATCACCAAGTGCCTCATAACTCTCTTTCTACAATATTTCACTGACACATTTAATCTCAAATGTTAATCTAGAAAACTGATAATGTCCTCCTGGAGAGTTAAAGGTACCTAAAAAGAGACATACCTATCTAATTTCACCTGCCAGGCCTCATCTTTCTTATCTGAAATTGTAACAAGTTGTTCAATTGCTAATTGATGTTGCAAATCTTCTGGTGTCAGTACTGAGTGGTGGTAATAGGTATGGTGCTATTTAATCTTCTCGTGTTAAACATACTTCTTGAGTCTTTTTTTGTTCTTTGCTTTTTTCTGCTCCAGTCAAAGTGCTGATGTATTCTCCTGTGATATCAACTTTCTGTTCTTTACTAGCTAAGGACAAAATTTTGATATTTTCAATCACTTGAATCATACTTTATTCCATAATTGGTTGCCCTAACTTTACTGTTGATTACAGTGAAACTACTCATGCAGCTTAACAACTGGATTTTAAGTATTCCAAGTGTAGCAGAAACTATCTTATTTCAACAACATATACCTTATACATTTATTTCTATGTAAATATGCTCAGATTCTCCAATTCCTTTAAACATATAATGATAAACTATGACAATATCCCCTCTGGATGTTAAATTTATCATTAAATGTCTCTCATCTATATGCTCAACGTGTTGTAGATGGTCATTCCCTTATGAAAAATTGCAGTTTGCTTTTGCTCTTCTGGTTGTAACTCCCAGCTTCACTGCTTCTTTTCATTAAGTGGGCTACATCCTCTGCTGCTATAAGTGGATGAAATATCACTATGTGCTTTACCTTATAAACAATTAGCTTTTGTGGTTTCATAACCTGCTTTTTTGAGTACAGTAAACTGTGTGCTATTCTGAATGTTGGCTTCCAGTCCAAACGTGTCACAAGAGGGACAACAAGAATCTGAGTTTAGACATATATTTGTTTTATTTTCTCCTTCAGCTCTCCTGGTTGCCCCAGCAGGAGTGATACGCCTACTCAGGACACAGAATAAACTATTCTATTTATATATATATATATATATATATATAAAATAGATAATGAACATATATATTATATATAATAAATATTCTATTCTATTCTATTCTGTAATTCTGTAATGGTATAGAGACTCCATGGACCTCAATACTGTAACTATCTGCATTCCTCTATAAAGAATTTAACCTTTGCTCTCCTCCACCTCCTTATGTTACCATGATGCTTTTCCAACATTATTGCACATGCTATGAGTCTTCTAAAATCAGTAAATTCTGTACTCCTGTTCACACAGAGTTAAGATTGCCTAGGTATATACATTACTTATATATCAGATACTTCCAAATACATCAGATAAATTAGTACCTCTTCATAAACAAGACTAGGCATGATTTTATTAAGAACAGAAGTAACTGAGAGGAAGGAAAAAAATTTCATCTTTTAATGCCAGTATGAAAATATCACTTGGTAACAGCAATGTATTCTTCCTTTGGGTCTTAATTAGAAGGAAACAATGCTTGAAATCTTAACTTAAAAAATAGTTGTTATTGATAGTAACAGACAGCAGGCAACATTAACACATTTGGTGAAACAGAGGCTTTTTTCTTCCTAGGCTGTTTTATAAATCATTATAACACTTGCCTGACAAGTGCTACATCCACTTGTTTCCAAACAAACATCTCTCTCTTACGACACTTCTTGGACAGTAAGCAGAAAACAAGGTCAATCCAGAACCTTTACAACCCTGGAAGAGATATACACTGCCTTTCTGGAAAAACTCAGTAACATTAGTAGATGACCTTCCGCAACAATTTTATGGGAAGTCGTATTACAGCACCAGTCTTACACATTTACTAATGAAAATAATGCTTATGACTTTAAAACGATGATCAATACATAAAATTAGATGCTAAATGCAAAGAAGAAGGTTCTTGCAACAGAGTTTTTATATAGCTGATGAGGAAATAAAGCTGAAAATAGAAGACTGTGACAAAACATGAACAAAGATGGAAATAGATTAACCCGCCAAGAGCAGAACTCTTAGGGAATAGATTCTTTTTGTTCAAGGACTAACTAACGGCTCATATCTATAGTAGGCTGTTTTTGTCGCAGCAGTTTTTTGCCAAGTTCAGATGATGGAGAACAAAATAAAAGTCCATTGCTACGATCAAGGAGAGATACAGGCTAAAACAAAGAGTATCTTTTGAAAGAGCTCTCAAAGTATCCATAGTTCCTTTCACCCCAGTTCTGCTAAGGAGAGGAATTTTAGATAATTCTTTTGTCTCTGGCATGGAACTCTCCTTGTGTTTATCCTCAAAGAACACAGAAGTTTTGGAAACTATTGATGCCAGCAATCAACTCTGGTTAGTAATACTGCCCTGGCTGGCATGTGTAGAGATTGCTTCGAAAATGCATGGGAAACCTTGGATCTGCTGAGGCACTGGTAACTTTAAAACCCTTTCACTTTTAGCTTTACTTCTTCTTTTCTATGGAAAGCTCTGTGGTTTGTCAGTCATTCAAAAAGTCTCTGAGAACTTTCTGCAAATGACAGTTGCCAGAGAGCAACTTTCTCTGCCAAAACAACTAGAGCCTGAAGCTGGACCTTGCATGAAAAGATGCTAAGGTTAATTATACTTTTGTTGTGGGATGGATGACACTATAGGGATTGGCTGTCTCTGGGCTGTAGGGGAAAATGCTAGAAAGGTTCACAAGCAAAATGTGAGTGTAGATCATTCCAATGAGTTTCTAAAAAAGTGAGGCACTTCATGGTTTTGTTAGCAAATCATAATTCTGCAACAATTTTCTTAGCGTAGTTTGTTTTTTTTAGAGAGAATGAACTTTCTCTCACATAGTCTGCAATGCATAGAGAGTTATGAGGCAAGGGGAGTAACCACTATCATCTGAGGTGGCAAAAACTGTGTCAGTGTGCTTTATGTGTCTAGCTGAGCAGAAGCTTCATATTTGCTCTCACTATAACAAAACCTGAGCAATCCAATATCATTTTTGTTTGTGTGTCTGCTACTACTTGTTCTTATTCATACAATCTTGATGATAGGTGTTTTACCACAGAGAGCATTACAGAATTATTCCAGAGGTGTGACATTTATGTTCCCACATATGGGACCAATGGACACCTTTCCACACAGGATTCACAGAATTTCCAAATGTAAGTATTCAGATTTTCAGAAGATCCGAGCACCTGTGTAGAGTTCCAGCACATGCTGCTAGATTACTCTGTGCAGACACCTATGACCAGCTCCAGATGTTGTAAATATTTAGGTAAGAGCCCAGTACTGTATATTCAGCATCCCCGGAAATTCTAGAGCATACGCACAATGGGAATACCCAACCTTTTGGAAGTGACTGTGGCAAAAAAGCTGACAAAGAAAAAAATATTAAACCACCAAGGAAAGCTCTAACTATGGCAACAACATGTGAGATAGGCTGTTTCTTCATCTAAAAGGAAGTCAAGCAATTGAAAGAGAAGAGGACTCATTGAGTGCTTGTTAAACATGACTGTGCTATGCAGATATTTGTGTGAAATGGTACAACACAGAAGTTGGACACCAGGATCCCGTCTTCAACAGAGAAACTGTAGCTGCAAAAGTTCAATCCTCCCAAAATAGCACATCTAAATGAAGAGAACAAACATAACAGTGACCTGTATTCTGAGGACCAAAATCTGCTGCACACTCAGAGCAGACATTCATTCTCTCTTTCAGAGGTGGTAGCAATGACAGAACAGCAGAGCTGGTTTCACCTTTGAAGTACCATGGAAACCAGCAAATAAAAGAAATGTATTTGTCTCAAGCTGGAGGGCATGTTTAGAGATAGACTGCACATAGTGAGAGAGGTAAAGTTACCATGTTGATAGATGACTAGTGATAGATAATATAGAACGGAACACAAAACTGGAAGCAGCCAGATCAAAAGCAACAAATATTAAATTATTTTGAAGCAAGTAGCTTTACAGATGAAAGGAGGCAGCAGAGACTACCGTGTGAAAGAATTGTGGCTTCCTTAACCCACAAAGGTGAATGTTAAACAGGCAGACTTACTTAAGTCTCATGCTTTCTTCAAAGTCTCAGTATCTCTCAAAGATGTTATCCCAATGAGCCCATTATCAGTATAATTTGATACTCAGTGTCACTCAAATGCTGGTAATAAGCTTACAGTATTCATATGACTGAGTATGAAATTAATCTCATCCTAAAACACATTTAAAATAGACTCTGCTTCTTTTTTGTTGATTATAAAGGGAGCACCTAAGTTAGGTGACTCTGTCTGGAGAGGTAAAAATGTTTGGGTGAGACTTACATTGGTCTGAAGGTCAAAGCATGCCATAACAGATAATAGTTTGAAAGAAGATCTAGGCACATTCTTGTTTTTTTAAATGAATGCTAAATGTCCAGCAGAGATGAAAGATTTGAAATATATATGAACTATTCATAAAAGAAAGCATATCCAAATCAGACTTCCTTCTGTGAACAGAAGTTCAGGTGTAAGAATCATGTGAGTACCCAAGAATGTTGATAACCATCATTTTATTACCTGGATTATATCAGGTGAAAGGAACCTTGACAGATGAGCTTAACACTACCTAAATAAAGCTTTCTTTTCGTATGTATGTATCTGTCTTAATAAAACTGCAAACTGTGCTGACTATTTGAGATTTGATAAATAAACATATTAATTAACTTTTACCTCAATATGATTTAAGGGTGGTTTAGAAGTAGTGACCTAACAACAGAGAATTCAAAAACTATGTTCAGGTGAAAAAAAGAAGTATCCAGTTTCTTAGTAAGTTTTTCCAGGATACTATAAAAGAGTTTCTGGATAGGCATTTTTTTAAGCTGCATGTTTAAGTTCAGTTGACAGTTAGCAATGCAGATGTCTTAGGGGTAGAAGTCTCTTCCAGCATCCATGAATAATCACAGGGTAATGGAGATCACACTGGAACCTCAAGGGTCTTCAGTGAGGCTATGACAAATACAGTGTGGACAGGACAGGACCTTAGTTTAAAAAGAGATGGCATAATTCAGTGGCCCAAAACATGGTGTTGTGCTGCCAAAAACCATTCACCTGTATGTGTACACTTCCTATAAACAATATTGATGGATTTGAAGAAAAATAAGTGTGAAAGAATGAGAAGCTTTACATATATGGACATGTTCTTCAGGGTCCCTTCCCCGGACCACTGGATGTTGTGGTTCATGTGGCAAAGACTAAGCAGACAATAATCAGTTCTGCCAGATGACAAGGTTCAAAAGGGTTGACTTGCCTGTGTTAAGGGTAAAGGAAAACACCACCAACATTTGAATGGAAAAAAAAGAAAAGCCTAGTGATGAGTTTGTCTTATTTATGTAGAAGAGTGATCCAAGCCAGAGTGCATGCATCCCTGATACAGGTAAGAGATTAAAATTCTCTTTGTATCAATTATTAAAAAGCCCAAGTACATTTCTTTTCTTGCTGAAAGAATATTAGATATAATATATGGCATTTGTAAAAGAACAGGGGTGGGGTTCACCTCGTATAAATTCATATATGTACATAGTTTGTACTTAATATCAATGGAGAGGAACAAGCACTTTAGAGATCCTAAGATGGATAGGTCAGAATACCTATTTTAGGTCAGAAGAATTACACCTTAGCAGAGCCATTAACAGCACAAATATATAAAATAAGGCATGTGAATACCTACCTTATAATTTATACTGTAATATCTTAGATAAAATAATACATATGAATACCATATGTAGTTTTATAATGTTATATATGATTATATAGTACATAAACCTATATAACAGTATTAGCATTTTTTTTCTCCAAATTTTCATTGGGGTCATTTTTTAATCCATTCAGCCCTCAGTAATTGATACAGGTTTGCAGCTTGTACATGCCTGTGCACTTAAGTGGCTTTCTAATGCATGTGTGTTCACTGATTTGGCAGGAAAGAATGAAATTTTATTTGTAAGTTCTGGGATAGATTTGGGTGCTGACGATCCAACCATTCTCTGAATATCCAGATTCCCTTTGGCGTCGGTTGTCCAGCCATAACTTTTTGGATTCAACAGGATGAATTCGTGCTGCAGAGATTGCCTCCAAATTCCAGCCTAACAGTTTGCGTGTAGGGCAAGATGGAACAGATGGTCTTTGCATGGCAGGAGCTTGCTAGAATCAATTTAACCTCTTTTTGCCAGAACAGCTGACAATAGCATTTATCGATATCAGTTGTCGCACTTTTAGGAGGGGATAGAGAATACGTAAATTTTCACAATTTCTGAAAGAGATCTATGAAATCTCTCACGCTTGCACAAATTCATAAAAGGTCTGTTGGGAATGGTGCTATTTTTGCATAAGGTTTTTTTTCATACTATTCCAAGCTTTCCCTTGCCAGGAAAAATATTAACTCTGTTGCGTTCCAAAGAGACATGAGGATCTGTCAGTGCTCTGAATACATCATCAGTCCCACGGAACTGACATAATTTAAATACAATGTCCAGTACCTCTGCCCGGATACTTTTAATGATAGCAATATAAAGTCTATTGTTTCAGGATAAGAAAATCAATGTGTTATTTGATTTTTGTTACTAAAATTTCTTAGGTAACTGAGATTCTTTTTCAAATTAATGTCTCTTCCAAAAGCAAAGAGTAATTAGAAAACATGAAAATGTATATGGCGAATATCATCATAAGCATTATATGCATCAGTTCCTTTTACGAGTGGGTAATATCACAGGTTAAGAAAGGAGGTCTTTCCCAAGTACCTCCTATATGATTTTATGGAGCCCATATGGAGGGTCCTTTGAAGTGGTCCTTTCATTGGCTTTTGTTTATTTATGACTATAAATTCTACCTCCAATTCTGGGAAACCTGCATCTTGAAATATTTACTAGTAACAGATAGAACAGTATTTGGTGTAGGTATGGATGGGAATAAGGTTTGAAACATTACCCCTTTCCAATCAACTTTGTAATTGCCATTGCTGAGATCCTGTGATTACTTGATTTCATGGGAAATGAGCAAGAAGAAGAAGTTTGAGGGGCAATATGGGGCAAGCACACAGATTTTTTAATGAATTTACATCTAATAATTTTGGCAAAAGCTAGTCAGCTTATTATACAGGTACTTGATCTAGATTTTGAACTAGCTCAGTGTCTGAGATTTGCAGTCCAATGTTGAAATATGGTCATAGTCCTCTGGGAGTTTTCATAGACTATGCACAATACAGATGATTCAGAATGAATGTATGAAGTACACTGTCAAAAATTGCAGTCTTTTGTTTGGTGTTATATTAATAAAATATGTTATTAAAGAGTTATTTACAAGTGGTTCCTGTATAGTGTCAGCATCAGTATAACATAGATAAATGAGATAGCTTTTGAATTCTAACAACTTTTATGAAGCTTCACTGATGAAACCATAAGATTCCAGCACTGATCTCTTGGAATATGTGCAATGATAATATAGAAATCTTCTATATCTATAGGTGTAGAATTCAAGGACTGGTTGACTGTTAGCAATCCTTCATCAAACTTAGATTGCACATATATAGTTTGCATGCTTTTTTCTCTGTTATTTTGATGAAAATAGAACTCCATTTAGCTCTTTAAAGCCTTGGGCCTCTAAATCAATTGAACAAGTTTTCTTCTAGATGGGGCACTGATGGTCCAATTGCACACTGGACTCTAATGAGTGTGCCACAGAGGATGAGTTATGATGCTTAAAACACCTTCAGAGTTCAAAGGAGGGTGTAAAGGTTTTAATGGGACTGTGCAAGAAGTTGATAGGGTGAGATTCACCAGAGGTCAGAAAACAGTTTCTTCATTTTCTTGAATTAGGAAATATTTTGGTCTATTAACCATAAATAACATGAAAGTAGCTGCATTTTTTCTTCCATTATTCTAATAACTCTTTGGAGTAGACAATAGGGATTTAACTTTCTTTGAAAAGTAATTCTTACATTAATAATAGCTGATGTAATGTCTGTGTCTATTATTTATTTATGAGCCATGAGACAACTGATGTTCTCTGCCTGTCAGTCATTTAGATGTCTCTTTCATAGATAATATCTGCTGGCTTTCATAGTTTATTTTCAGGTTGTTAACTTTGTAGTTTTCTCAGAATACTACACAGTACTACAAACTATGATTTTCTTCAAATTAAACTTAAACTTAAGAATATTTTAGATTTATTCATTAATAATAGCTTGTGTACATCCACCAAGTTCTCTCTTTCTGTTAAGAATAGAATTCTGCTAGATGTAAAATCTTAAGAAGTGACAGGAATAGAATATAGGAACCTGACAGGGAAAATGAGAAGATGTAAAGGTTTACTTCTATGGGAAAAGCAATATAAACAGCCTTTCTTTGTAGGGCAGTGACAGAGCAGGAGTTTAGGGAGGAAAGTGAAGAAAAGAAGAAAAAAAAAAAAGAGAAAAAAAAAAGTAGAGAAAGTCAGAAAGAGAATATGCTGGTCAAAGCCTGAAGAAGACCCACCACTGGACCAGTGCTAGTATGCAATGTGATACCAAGGGGAAGCAGAGCAAGTAAAGAACCAAAAGTTCCAGTTAGTGGGAAAAACTCATGACTTCTGCAGAAATTCTTTTGAACAAAAAATGGTATTTTCATACTGGCTTAGCCCAGCTGAAAGGATGACAGCCTAGACAACTCCTATAGGTTATAGGATGAAATCAACAGGCATTTCTTTATGGGCTAAATATCCACCAGTTTATCTTATCTACAGATAAAATTAAATTAATTTTTATTTGCTGGAACTGAAGAATAAACAGAAATGTCATGAAGTATCTTTGCTATCCCTAATTTATTTTGTTCACATGGTATCAAATCGGTTGTGCCTGACAAACTGCTAATAGTTAATAAAGAAATAAATAAATAAGCATCCTGAGGCATAGCTCTTATTGTACCAGCTGACATTAGAGAAGTGGTGTACCTCATATCAGCAATCTCTGTAAAAGAGTATTTGTCTCTTATCAGTGTTTTCTTTCTTTTTGTTTTTTATTTCTTGTACTGCAAATCTTTCACTAAAAGTAATAAGAAATGGGCTACACTGAGATAGCGTTTATGCGGCTTTAAAACTCCGCTTGCTGTAGTCTTTAAAAATATAAGAGCCTTTTAGCCCTATTTCCCAAACAAACATGGCTTCTGTAATTATAATGTCCGTTTGTGTGTCTCTTTTCACATTCCCACCCATTTGTCTTCCTTTTGATAAATTGAATCTCCCGGCCAGGTTCCACCAAATTCAACTGAAGTCTCATAAATTCACATGAGTTTTGTGATGATCAGCAGCGGGATAGATGTGTGTGTGAGGGAGGACAGGGAGAGGGAGAGTGAGAGGGACAGATACAGGGATAGGGACAGGGATATGGAGACTGAACTGGGACTCTTACTGAGTGGAAAGCTGAGCTGAGAGTGGATGGAGGTGGGAAGTGGAGGAGGCTGGAAGAAGGGAATGGCTAGGAGGTGTTGCAGGATTATATAGGGATTTAAGGGAGTATGTAAACACAAAGTTAAAGGAAACAAGAATTTGTCTACATGACATACCAGCCTAATCAGTCTAGTCTACATAGGTTTCTTAAATGGCATAGTATCATGATTTGTGGCTTGCAGTTAATTATGTATCTTTAACAGGAAGCAGAATATTCTATACAATGCACTGTATTGTATTCTATGTACAAATACAGTGTAATTATTAAATTGTGTGTCTAAGTAATGAAGTTTGAAAATAAAAAAAGTGCTGTCCTTTAGAAGATGAAAAGTGTAAAATTCCTATGTACCATAATGGGAAATTCCAATTTAAAGTGTTAAAAACACTTCTCTCAATTTGCACTTTTCTAATAACTAATATTTAAAGCACTGATTTATTTTCTTTCTTTTCCTTTTTATTAAGTCCCCAGCAGAATATTTTTGTACATTTGGACTTGCACACATTTTGTACTCTTTATGGGGCTAATGTACACTGGCAGCTACAGCTGAAAAGTCAGATTAAAACACGGCCACTCTTTCTTCACAGAGTTATTTCACATGTCATTTAAACATTTAAAATACCAAAGTGATGGCTTAATTCCTTGGAGTGAGTATAACTCAGATGACATACTAAAAGTGTCGACATCAAAGTAAATACCAAACAAACGTCAAGTGAAAATCAGATCATTTAAAATGCAGACATGTCTTGTAACTATGAAAGCTGAAGATAAAAGCAGCGGAAGTACACAAACCTACGCATCCTTAGAATAAAGTTTCAAGAATCTGTACGTTACAAGGGTAACGTAGCATATGTCCATTCCTCAGTGATTTGTAGCAGAAATAGCTGAAATACCTACCAACATCTTTATAACTAACATAATCTACATCCCTGGTGCAAGTCCTTAACTCTCTTTTCAGTATTATTGCTTTTACATGCTCCTTTTAATGTTCAGGGACTTGTTTATTCAAACCAGATTTCTGAACGTGCTCACTCTTACGGTGTTTTGAACAAAAATAGGGCAAGGCTATACATAGATATTCTCCTTATAGTTCCAGATGTGGTTTTTTTTTCTTAATGGGGACAGGGATGGTCTTGCAGTGACAAGTCCTGGTCACTCTTCCCGTTCAAGACAATGAGAACAGGAACTGACTGTTCATTTTGCAGTTCATGACAAGAACAGTGAAGTATTGCCCTGCATAAGGAGGCAAAAATGCTGACATAACACCACATGTAACTCTCTCTTTGTTTCCTCACCTCAGGCTAGCTCTTTGATGAAGCAAAGGCCAGAGTTCTGTCTTTTGGGGACTCTCAGATGCATTATATTGAATTAAACCTCAAGGCTATTCCATCTAAAATCCAGAATTAAGACTTCAGTAATGCTCAGTCGATTTTGTAAAGAGCCGGTTTCTTGTAAGCATATATGTAAGGCACTCAGGAAACAAAGTTGATACTGTTTAAAATTGTGTTAAGTTTGACACAAAAGCTGTTGGACATTTATTAGCATTTCCTATACTTTGTGCTTTCTATATGGGAGTCAAATACAACACTTTCACTGATTTTTAGCAGACACAAGAACATGCACTTTTTTTCCCCTTACTGATATCTGTCTTTAAGATGTGACTGCTCTGCTGTGTTTTCTATGATTTTTCAAGCTGAGAAGAAAAGCTTCAGTGCTGACCTTTTCCAAACATTTAATAGTTTCTTCAATATACAAGGCATGGATTTAACAACTGATCAATCTACTTAGCTGCTGGTGAAGCAAAACTCAAGAGTCTGTAACCAAAGTGGTCCCAGTGTTGGGTTTCACACCTGAGATAAGTATTTGTAGGACTCCACAAGCAGAGCAGTCTTCCCCAAATATGCCTAACTAAAGTTGGTAAGAATGTGCTGAAACAGTGTCTCAGTCAAAAGCAGTCAGATGGCAGCTGTTGTGCCATTGCCGGTAACAATCTGCATAATTTTCAGCTTTCTATTTCATTCCATAAGCCAGTCACAATGGGACATAACCATTATCACAATGGAAATCTATTCTACTAGAGTAAGCTGCAGTGATGCTCACCTTTATGCAAAGTGATGTATTAGTTGAAATGTAGAGCCTCCTGTGGAAAAAGCAGCTCTTGTTGGTACATGCATTAGTCATTCAATCAAGAGACCTGTCTTAGGCTTCTCTGTATACAGCCTCCCTAGTTTACACCCCAGTTTTGGCTCATTCACTTCTGATTTATGTGGTGGGTACACAATGGATGTGTTGGGGACCCTCTGACTTGCTTTGCCTTGCAGTCTATACATCTGAGGTTTGACAGACCATATCTATGCTGCAAAAACAAGTTTTGTTCAAGGCCAGTCCCACCAAGAGCAGTACACAGATTATTTAGAGAGCAAACCAGTCAGGCTGGGCTCAGGCACAGCCTCCAGCACAGCTGGCTATTAAGAATTACTATACCATGAAGCATACCCAGATAGCCTGTTGCAGGCCTCCTGCTGCGACAGGCAGGTGGAAAGATGCTGGGGAGAAAGTTGAACATATTTGCTTTGTTCAGAGCATTCTACACATAGTTCCTACATCCTCCCCGGGCACATCCTTTCTGGGGAATATACATGTGATGCCACTTTGTAGCAGAAGAGAGCTATGCAGGTAGGAAACCCACAGTCCTTATCTTCTTGGGCAAAAGTAAAACAGGGAAACTGCTGACTGACAGGCTGCCTTGCTGCGTAATTTCCCTCTTTACCCACACCTTAAATCAGACTTATGTCAATGTTCCCAATGTCCATAACGGTTGTGTGCACTGCCTCCTGATTCATCAGGAACTGTTTACTCATGGTGGATGTAAGGACAGTCCCTCAGAAAGGACATTGATTAAAAGGACACATGAACAAATGCTTATAGAGCTTCCA
Organism: Oceanodroma leucorhoa; assembly: GCA_030449065.1. Taxonomy (NCBI): domain Eukaryota; kingdom Metazoa; phylum Chordata; class Aves; order Procellariiformes; genus Oceanodroma; species Oceanodroma leucorhoa. The sequence goes on from JASVER010000176.1 coordinate 319,397, forward strand.
AAATTTTCCCCTGTTTTTATTTATTTATGTTCTTCATTTGTTTTAATTAAATTTACTCAAAGTGAATCAGGGCACAGAGAAATATTAGTGGTTGTTATCTGAGACGGGGATTTTAAGTTAAATATCTGTTGGAAATGTTGAAATATCAATTATGTAGGCTAACTATAGGCACCCAGAAAATGTCATGTGCCATGATATTTCTTTACGCTAGCTCAAGAGGGAAGCAGCCATGCCGAAATACCACCAGCAGGTCTATTTCTAGAGAACGTCAAGTCAGGATGTTGCTGGGTCACAGCTTTGCTCTCAACTCTACATCTAAGGGGTGCCAAAGTCATGTCTACTGTAAATCATTTTCCTAGTGTCACATGAAGCATGAGTATAATCTGTTCAAATATGGATTTGAGACTACCACATTCCTATATGCAAAACCAAGGAAGAAATATTTAAAGTAGTGATAATTTAATGTATTCGTTTCTTTAGATTGCTTAAATATTCATACATCCGAAGCTCTGGGTGCACATATAAAGTATTAATAGAAAATCCAGGAACATAATGAAGTCATATGATATATGTCTCAGAGCTACTTTGTCGGAGGAAACCACTGCATTCTAAAAGCTTTATTGCTCTGCAGAGTTCTTTGATTTTTTCCTTCTTTTTCTTTGACCTAAATGTTAGTAGAGAACTTTAGGAAAAGAACTTTGATTTTTCAAATACTCTGTGTAGCTTTCAATGCAGAAAAAAAGAGATCAAGGAGAGGTGAGATGGAGAAGAGAAGGGGGAAGAGGAAAGGAAAAGGGAAAAGGGAAGGGGAGGAGGAAAGGAAAAGGGAAGTGAAAGAAAGAGAAAAAGAAAACAGAAACAGAAGAAAAAGAGGAAAAAGAAAAGGAAAAGAAAGAGAATAGGAAAAGAAGAAAAAGAGAAAAGAATAAGAAAAAAACAAGTACCTGTGCTGGTTCAATTTACTTAACAGGACAAAAGTGTATGTTCTAAAATACCTTATTATTAGAATAGAGCTTTATTCTCCATTAGACTAGTTCAATGAAAACCACATATTTATTTGAAAAGCCTTCAGTCAGGAAATTTGAAAAACAGTTTTCCATCTCAAGCCTCCTCAAAAAAAAATTAGTCTGACCTGATGAGGCAAATCAGGACCACAGTGGTGATTTAATGGAGCAATCAACAATGTGTCAAATCTGATTGATATGTCCCTTCAGAAACCTGACAGGTGATTTGATCCCCACCAGCACAGACAAATCTTCCCCAGAAGACCCTACTGCTAACAGGAGCTGCAGAAAGATTTTTCCAGTTTTTTATTTTGCCCTTGAATTGAGGTGCTTTTTTTGTTCCAACCCCTTTGCTTTGACTTGATTTGAATAGTATTGTCCTGACCTAAATATGTTATTTATGACAGAACATAGCTCTTACCTTTCAAAATGTCAAACGTTTTATCAGGTGGCAAAAGTTATTTCCCTGCTAAAGCTAAATTAAGAAATGTATTGAAATTAATGAATGCAATTTGCACAAAACACCAGTCCTAATAGCTATAAATGTATTTTAAAAACAATGAAATTCACACTAAGAGTCAAGAAGCATCATTACCTTCTTTCTGGATTTTAAGTGAGTTACTGTAGAATGACTGCAGGGAAAGGCAGAGGACAAACAGGCATAAACCAATTAAGCGTTCATTTTATTTCAAAACAGTTACAAATCATTTCATGTTAAGTGATTATTTGGTTTTATAAAGTATGCATATTTGAAAGCTTTATTGAAAAATGTAATAAAAATTATGTTTTTAACTTGTGTCAATGGAAAACTACATGAGTTGCCTTGCTGCTTCCAAATCTGTTAACTTAAAAGGTCTCTGTCCCCTCTGCTTTACGGACCATTCACAGCCTTACACACAGAAATCAATTTTTTAAATAAGACCTTACTGTAATTTGACATACCAGGCTGCAGATATAGTGGTCCTGTGTGCATTAGTAGATGTCATACTTGCTGAGGCCAGTGATATTGAAAGTATTATAAATAATTTACTGTATCAATTAATATTCAATGTTATATAATTAGGAAGTTAACATACACTGTCTATGTAATGCTGGGTGCATCGTGAAAAAAATATAAATGAGTGTGAGCAAACACTGCCAGTAGAACAAACGAGCTGGCCAGGCTTCTCCTCCCTGTCAGGGCAACTTGGTGAAGCGCTGCAGCTTGCTGTGACGGAGGTGTGCACGCAGAGGGAGATTTCAGGAATGCAGAGGTAAAGCGATGGTAGCTGCAGCATCCTCTCTCCCAGTGCTGCCCCCCAAACCCGGGGCAGGGGAGAGACAGCACGTTGCCAGTACTGCCATGCAGCCGTCCTCTGCTATGGCTGTCCAGCAGCACGATTTAGTCTCCTGCTAGGTCATCTTGGGAACAGTCTGAAAAAAAGCAGCTCAGGATCTGGAGGGTTCAAAGATGGAGACATCTTTTGTTCCTTGGTCTTTCTGGGTGCTCTGTGTGCACCCAGCTTTTAGTGGTGCATCTTTTTCATCTGCAACCAACAGTCAGGAGCATTAGCTATGAGTGTACATGAAACTAGAGTGTGATCAATGATGGATATGAGTGGATAGGTAAGCTGGTAGGTAGATTTGCAACAGAAAAGAAAAAGCGAATCAGTTTAATATACAAATTTTGTTTATATAAATTGCTTCTCCACGTAAGATCTGCAAGTAATTTACATTAAAAAGGCATGCACTTGTAGGGAGAGTTGAAAAGAGAAAGCAGAACATAATTTCTTCTTTAAAAACTTAGGTCTACGTGATGGTGTTTATTGTTCTTTATGAAGTATAAAAAAGTCTGTTTAACCTCTGAGCAGTTGAATAAGGTAATTATTTGCAATGCATTAGCAGTAGTATGAAATTTCAAATAAAGTATGCGTGATCTGAATCAAGAGCATGTAAGGTCATTTCTTTTTAATGATGTCAGTTCATAATTAAAATCAACAGAAGAGGTTTATTTTTGGAGGATGGGAACTAATCTTTAAATGTGTCTGTTACAGATCTTGTGTCCAATCCCAGTCTGACTGCTTTATTAAAATGTATTTGGTGTGCTTCTCTAACAAAAATCAATTTCAACACCTTTCTGCAAACAATTTCCTTCCTGTTTGAATCATTTTCATTTGTAATTATCAAATCACCAGTGTAACAAGATACAATTGGAGTTTGAAGAATATAGTTTATTTTTTAAATTACATTTAATGAATAATTGAAAATTATATTAATCTAATGAAAATAAATTTGAATTTATCATTGTTTCATTTTAATTTTTATTAAATCCATTTATAAGATATTCATTGCAAGAATACCTGTACATGTTCTACAGCTTGAACTTGTCATTAAATATCCCAAATAGGATCAAAACAATCATCCGATCACTTATTCCTGTTATCTCCTAGATTATATGCACATGAATGTGATCAGTTAGATGCCTACAGTGAAATTTGGTTTCCATTAAAATTGAAGACACAATTCCTAGTCATGAAAAGAGATCAATACTTCGTCCATGGAAATGCACAGCATAATCAACTAGGAAGGTCTTTGAGAAAAAGTGCTGCTTTCATCTCCTTCAGTCTATGCAGCTCCAACCTGAAAGCTAATGACAACACTTGGCCCTCATTAGCATCCATGGAGTCTGAGGGTCTTCAGCATTTTCTCAGCAACTTACAAGTACCATGGCATAGCCGCAAACCAAGAGCCTATTAAAGGTACATGTATGGCTCTTGTTGGCTCTGTGGACATGGGATCAGATTTGTTCTATTAGCCCTGAAGATCAAAGGAAGACTTAGCCTTTGAAGCTATTGGAAGTCATTCTTTGATGATGAGTAGATAATGCTTTGAGAGATTCATCTGACATAGCTTTATCATCCCGAAGTTGAGTGTCTAGTCCAAATTTTCATTTTTTTTAAGTTTGGCTGCTACATCTACCTTACAAAAAAATCTTAGGTTGAGATGATTTGGGTTCTGGAGGTTTCCTTTTTTATATACTGACTGAAAGAAAAGTTTAAATGAGTAGTTAGATTATATGACTAATTTTAGATAGCCTTGATTATAAGAGACAAGTTCACGATGAAACCAACTGAAATTTCCACAATAATTATCAGTTCAGATGCTTATCAGGTTTCCTATGTCCAGCTTCAGACATCACAAAGTCCCGTGGGCTGCAGAAAACTCTACGCTGTGGGCATTGGGGTATGCCAGTTGGCTGGAGCTATTGGTGGACAGAGTCTTACGGTATTTGGAAGTGCTGCATCAAGGAAGGAACTGCTATTCAGGATGTTGAACTGAGTCCAACCTCTTCCAAAAAAAACAAAAAAATCCTCTCAGCTGTAATTCCACAAAGAGTTAAATCAGGAAAGGTTTAGGTTACAAAATTGAGGTAGAAATTGTATATGCATACCTCCAAATTGGCCGTTCTGACTATGGAAATAGTCATTCTGGACTACAAAAACACTCTCAGTGCCCTTGTGAGACAGATTATGAAATTATTCTGATGCAGATTGTCACGACCCGGCCTGATCGGACCAGGGAGTCGTAAAGGTTTCGAAATTTCCTCGGGCTAAATTAAGGTGAAACGACACCAAACGATCGGTTTAAGTATTTTTATATAAGGCAGAAGCAAGCTGAACTGGGAAAGCGTTACAATAAAACCCCAAACTTAAAAAGCGTAGTGATAGGCTATGTGGGTTCCATAAAAGCGTTTAGAAGAAGAAAAGGAAAGAAAGGGAAAGAGAGAGAGGGAGAGAGAGATAGAGAGATATCACCACCCTTGGATCCCGTGATGACGACGATGACAGGTGCAGCAAGCCTCCGGCGGCGGGCGCGCGCCGGCTCCTTGGGCTGGTGTCCTTTTATAGTTGTCCCCTACCCCTCGGTTGCATCAGCCACGCAGCTTCTAGAATTTTATCGCGCAGGCGCTGTTGTAGTGAGGGGTGCTCGCGAGGGGTCTGTCGGTGGTCTTCAGGTGGTCGTGAGCCCCTTCCTCAGATAAACTCTGTATGAGTTTTTTGCTGTATAATGGTGAGATGTCCAGTTTGGGCAGAACAGGGAGCTGCGCACCCTCCGGCATGCCCTGCCTGTCCTGTTATCCGCCCTGCCTCTCCTGTTATCGGGCTCCTCATTTGCACCTTATCACTGCTATGCAGGACCCATTTACAGCAATGTTTGAGGCATCAACTGCACGTTAACTCTTTCAGTCTTTTACACAGATTAAGGAAATAAACAACCTGATTTCTGGATATTTATAGGTCTATAAACTTCAGGATGCTGAATATTCATCCCTGATCCATCAAAAAACATCTTTAAACTTGAGGAAGCCAAGACTATACCCCTAATTTATTTTGATTTTAGGGAAAATAGGGTTCAATTTTTATTCAAGCTCTGTTGGTAATGAAAAATGGGTATTCCATCATAAAATTAACAACCTTACTATGTGTGGCTTGAAACTGTCATTAAACACACTTTTTATTTTATGATTACACAGTAAATTAATGCCCTTGCCTTGGAAAATCTGTCTATTTGAGAGAAAAAATTAATAGAAGATTAGGAAAAAAGATTTATTTACAACTTTGGTAACTAATTTACTATGGAATTTGCAGCAAGACAGTGTAGCATAAAATCTTCATGGTAAAACAATCTACATACTCCTAGTTCACTACTGCTAAAATTGTAATCCTGATTAATGTTGTATCATATGGAATTTTTTCAGTTCAGAAATCTATGCATAGGAATGACCCATATTTTAAATACAATTAGCACAGAAAACAGAAAAAAAAGCGAGAAAATGCTGTTAGCATAATATTGAAACACAAGACTAGGAGACAGCGTTTTCTTTCTTAAATGAATTTATTCACTGTTTTGATACTGATGGCAATTCTGCATTTACCTAAAACCAGAAAGATTCTTGTTCATACTTTTCATAAGACATCCTCCTTGGACACATACAATTTAAGTGTGCCTTGTTACATAAAACGTGTCTACGAGGTTTACTTAAGGTTGTGAGATGCTCTAATATCCTCCCTTGATAGTAAAATATAAAACAAGATAATAGATGTGAGTAACAAGGTGGCTGCTCATACTCATGTCCATATATTAGGCTCACTCAAAAAAAAAAAAAAAAAAAAAATCTTGGTTTGCCAGTTAGCCATAATTAGCAATCACAGCTGAGCAGAAAAATAATCATGAAAAACCTTAAATTTATACTAGGTAAGCAATGTAATTTTTCAAGTTTCTGACAAGAAATAGGGTCAGAGATCAGTTTGTCATATCATTTTACAGGATACAAGGAGACATTTCTTCCTTCAAGGTTATCATATGCCATATGTCTTGCTCTATAGGTTTGCCAAAAGTCACTTAATGCCATATGTCCTAAGCCATTTGTTTTTCAAATAGTATCTCAGCTGTTGTAGAAACTATCTGATGAAAATAGTCAGAAAAAGCTAATGTTTGTGCTTTGCTACTATCAGAGACTCCATTTTTCTGTGTAAAGTAGGTATCATGAGAGATATATACATTTTAAACTTTAATATTGACTTCTCTGTAAGACAATTTTAAGTGACATGCAGTTTCACCTCCTGTAGCACTCTCAGCAGAGGGCATAGGTTTGTCTGCACAGGCAGGGGAATACCAACCCAAACAGGCTACTCCATCTTTCCTTAACAAAAATATTAGAACTTCAGAAGGTTGAGAAACCTGTCAAAATGATGTTTAAGGAGCAGTGTTTAACCACAAAATGTTTAACAGTGTAGTGAATAGCTGGGAGGAGCGGGAGGGGGAGAAAGCATCCCTCATCTGTAATCCTTTCTTTCTTTCCCACAGCTGTTATACAGCTGCTTTGTCAAGCAGTTTCTTGAAAATTCATAAATGCCAATCTTTCTGAAAGAAGGTTTGTCATGTGCCACTGTGTAAGATTCATGATCCTTTAAGCAAGACCTTAACTTAGGGCAGAAGTAGTGCAGCAGGCCATACACCACATTAAGCTGTTCCTACTGAGTTAACCACTGTCTTTCTCAAGAAGTTAAAGTAGAGATTTGTGGAAGCAGGAAGCGTGTTTGGGGAAATGTATTAGATATTGTTAAAAATCCTAGAACTTTGCCTTGAAAGTTATAATATTTGCATATATTTTATTACCAGTTTCTTTCTTAATTCTTATGTTAATAATTTTAAATTTTATTGCATTTCATAATTTTACCTTATAGCTATCTTTTAGCTTAAATATTGGTTAAAATAACACTTATAGAAAAGCTTGTTTTAAAACCTTGGGAAAGACATATAACAAAAGATAGACAGCCGTTGCAGTTGCCAGTGGTCTAATAATCAGAGCGCAACAGAGATCTCCACTTATGCCTACATTATACTAATTCCTTCTTTGGTTTAGGCAGATCAGTTATAGTCTTTGAATTTGAAAAAAGAGTTGAGACAAAGTTAATTACCTCCTTTGCAGGATGCTGTATGGATTGATTAGCTAACGTTTGTTTAGCTCTTTGAAGATACAGAGCTCTATTTAGGTACTAAGTACTACTTTCATGAAGAAAAATATGTTAAATTCTTACTAAATGGCAGTGCTGTGGCAACACAGCTGTTCGGCTTGGAGTTACAAAATCATTCTTTCCCTCCCATTTGAGGTCTCACAGCATCCACAGTATTGTCGCTCCAGAGGGTGAAAGCATCAGGCATCTGTTGCCATTGCTGGGGGCATCATGGTTCTGGAAAGGCTGAAATTACCTGGCAAAAATACAGCAAGCCAAATACTGATCATATACACTGGTATGAAAGCAAGCAGAGTATCAGAAGAGAATGAAACTGTGACTAAAGTTGTCATATCATCTTAACTCATTCCCTTGTACTTTTGTCCTATGCTTACAGTGCAACCAGCTGTCTGGGCAGGGCTGAAAGTGCAAGATCAGAAATGGTGCTCTCCTTTTGGTCTTGTACTGCATATGGGCAGCTAGAGAAGAAAAATTACTATTTTCAGCCTGTATTATCCCTTTTCAGCTTGAGCTGAACACCAAATATTTACTGATTTACACCCCAGAGAAAATACTATGATGAGAGTTGGAAACTGATAAATATTTGCTTCTGTAATGAACGTGTGGGCTGCACATGCTGTTCCAACCCCAGAACTGCAGTTTTCAGTGTCACACAGTGGCTTTTTTTTGTAAATTAAGGACAGAACTCAGTTCTATATCAAAACTTCTGAATTTAGATGCCCTTATGTATGGCAGGCCCCACTATTACAGTCAGTGGAAGTTTGGTCAATATGGCCAGCGGAGCCTGCAGAGGAATTTGGTTCACCAGTTCTTTGATGATTATTTAATTGGTCTTTTGAATTCCCTGACTGCAATGATTAGAATTTCACTAATTATAACAGGACTTAAAACACCTAGTGTACTTACAGACATCTGCAAATAAATGTGTAAATCCCAAACAACCTCTTTTCATAAGGGCACAAATCAGTTCTGTAAATCAAGGTGTTTTGAGGTGTCTTTTCATAAGGGCACAAATCAGTTCTGTAAATCAAGGTGTTTTGAGGTGTCTAGTGGAGATCCCACTAGACTTCAGATGCTGCTTCAGAAGGTTTAGATGCCAGCATCAAGAAACTGCAAAAAAAGCTTAAAAGTTCCAAAAACTCAAATAATGAAACTGTAAGTGGCAATGAGTTTTTCAGATAATATTGTGTAAAGCACCCACAGTTGATTTCATTAGAATTAGAACCAGCAAAAGAATAAAAGGGAAAACTACAAAGAGATTTCATCCAGAATAAATGTTCATCCTCTCTGAACAAGTCCTAATTTTTTGTGGGTATTTAAATAGGAACAATAGTTCTTGTGATGTTGTTTCTTTCTTTTTTTCCTAATGGGAATGACCTTCAAGTGACAACAATAAGCAGTTAAAACACGCAGTTGCTCACCTCCTAGGAAGTCTGTTGCTGACAGTGTGAAATGAAATACACTACCCTGAGCCAGTTTTCTGTAACAATTGTAGAAGGCAACAAATCTTAGCTGACTTGGTCTTGAAACTGCTAAAGAGAGCGGAAAAAAAAGGATGAAAATTCAAAAATCTGTATTTTCAATGCTACATGTCTAGTTGTGTGAAATCATCATAATTCTTGTACAAAATCAGAGCTATCAAACTTCAGGAAATGCAGCTCTGCCTTATAACATGTCTTGTTCTATACAAAGAAGAAATTAACAGGGCTTTACAAGGACAAGGCAACAGAAAATTTACTATCTTTTAAAACTGAGAAAAAAAACAGAAAACTGAGAGTCTGAAGTCTGCATGAAAAGCCCTTCATAAAGCTTGCTGGAAATCTCTGTTAAGTTACTACAGCTGCTCAAGGATCAAAATCATTTTTTTAATTAAAAATGACAGAATATGTTCATCCCTGTACTTCATGGTACAGGATGCTTCAGGTATCTGTAAGCTAGCAGGCTGCTGGTTAACAGACTATTTCAGTAGCAGCAAATTTGTCAGTGTCACAGTAGCATCCCAAATACAAGCAGTTGATTGTCAGTGTTTTTAAATTGCTAATGTGGTTCCTGGCATGTTTTTGACCAGCATGACTCTCTCAGGCAACTCATTGACATACTCAAAGTTGGCGGTCAGTACAATGACTTCTAGACTGTCAGCTTTCTATGTTTTTGGGGTTTTGTTTTTGTTTGTTGGTTTGTTTTTTTCTGGAATCTGTGTCAAATGAAAAAATATATAAGAAATAGAAAGCAGTGGTCTGACATTTAATTTTCAAGGAAATTTGAACTCCCTTTATTTTTGAAATTTTTTGCCACACACAACAAGGAAGTCTTAAAAGAACATTGAGTTAAACATCTAACTAAACATATAATTAAAAATACAAGACTGCAAGATGAGCACAGTTTTAAAAGACACAAAGGATAAAGAATAAAAAAACCCCTGAGGCTACAGTGTCAGAATTGGCAAGTTAAGAATTTTGGAGGAAAAAATATATAGAATAAACTTTCTGGCTGAAAAAGCTTAATTTAAATATACGTATATATGCCCCAAAGAAACAATCCTATGAGAATTTGCAAATAGATCAGACAAGAAATGTTTTATATTTTTTAAACTGAAGATGAAACTCTAAACAGCTACAGAAATTAAATATGGAACTCTGCTGCTTTATAGCATTAGTAAAGCTACAATGAAGGAATGAAGCTATCCTGGTTTCAGCTGGGATAGAGTTAATTTTCTTCCTAGTAGCAGGTATAGTGCTGTGTTTTGGATTTAGTACAAGAATAAAGTTGATAACACACTGATGTTCTAGTTGATGTTAAGTAGTGCTTACACTAGTCAAGGACTTCTCAGCCGGGAGGAGGCACAGCCGGGACAGCTGACCCAAACTGGCCAAAGGGATATTCCATACCATATGATGTCATGCTCAGCATATAAACTGGGGGGTTCGCCGGGAAGCAACGATTGCTACTCGGGACCTGGCTGGGCATCAGTCAGTGGGTGGTGAGCAATTGCATTGTGCATCATTCATTTTGTATATTTTATCATTATTATTATTATTATTACTATTATTGTTATTATTATTATTATTATTATTATTATTTTCCCTTCCTTTTCTGTTCTACTAAACTATCTGACAGAGGTATTTGATGGAAAAAATAGACATCCAATGTGGAGAAAATGAACAGAAGAGAGAAGTAAACAGAGATGTTTTAGTTAAAGAATAGTATCATAACATCCCATTAATAGGTCAAGTTTCATTCCACTTGACCTATCAGATATGACTGTTTTTGAGTTGCATCCCGAAGCTTATGACCAGAAGGAAAAAAGATAGCTTCAGGATCACTTCATCCAAAGCCCTACTTTATAGAAATTTAAGAAAAAAAGGCAACTTGTTTTGCAGCACTGAAATTCTCAATGCATTTTATGCTGGTTCAGGCAGGTCTTGCTTATCCTCAAGCTTCTACAGTCTGAGAACATGCAATTCCAAATTTCTCTCATTCCCTCAGACCTCAGTGGTTTTGGCATGTTTTTGTGAGAATCAGCATTTTTTATTTTAGTTTATCATTGAGATCTTTCCTGTGCCATTGCACTTACAGCAGGAATTGAGCAGATGTCAAACTATAACTGAATATTTTTGCTGACTACTTCCAAAATTACTTATCTGAATGAATTACTGCTTTCAGGACCAAACTTGATTCTTGCAGGTTACAAGTGTTTGGTAGTCACTGACAAAGTAATGCCAGAACAATCAAATAAACATGGGCAGAGCATAGTGACAAAGATAAAAGACCTTCCCTACCCCCCCCATTTGGTGCAGATACCACTGGTGACAAAAGTGTGTATGAGAAATAAACTGCACTGCTTTGTATTTTTTTACCTGATCTTCTAAAACTGAAGCAACTTTGACATTTCTAATGGAAATTTCAGACCAGTTGCTCCAGAAAGTGTTAATGGTAGTTCTGCTCTTGGCAGTCTTATTTGAGCCAGGTCAGAGAAGCATGGAAACCCCATTGAAGTATGATATTGGGGCACTATTCCATTTTGAGCATGATATGAAAGCAATGGTCTGACTTCTTTTTGTTAAAATTGAATAGTGATTTCACAAGTATAAAGAGTTATTGTTTTGTCTTCTGTTCAAAATTGAGCCTTGTACTTTCTGAGTTCTCCAGTAGTTTACATAAATATAGTTACCATTCTTTCTTTAACAGTCATTTCAGAACTCTTAGAATCACAGGCAATCGGTCATTTGTACAGCAAGACTGATTTTCTGAGATAAAATTTGGGGTTTTGTTTTCTAACAATCTGTTTTCCTAAATACTTTCTGTGGGGAAAAAAGGACACTGGAGCAAATCTCTGTGCAATTGTCCAGCACACTCTGTTTAACTCTCACAGCAAGTCTGTGCAAGGATGATTTTCAAAGCGAAAGATCTAAGACCCTGGCTAAACTTTCATATACCCATCCGTAAATATGACCTTCTGCTCCGTCTCACACAATAGTGGGTAGTTGTGGAAGTGAGACACAGAAAGCAAATTGTTTTCCTAGTAACGTCTCAGAAGTACTCATTCCTTCTTTTCCTTTCTCTGCACCACTTATTTTGCTTTCAGGCATGTTGGACTAACTTAGCTCTTGTGTGCTGAAGCCAAGCTTGTTGCTACTGCATCAGACAAGCAGTAAAATTCCCATGGAGCTACTGTAAAGTGGGTAACGTGAGTTGGGTTTCCTTCTTCTGTTGCAATACGTTTCATTATTAATAGCCCATGAACATGTACGAGGAAGTTCACAGGTTGGAGAACTACTCTATGCTTTCAATGGAGTTGCACAGGGTTGACCCTGCTTGGTTACATCTTTATGGTTTTCATTGCAAACAAATAGATGGAATTGCTTTTATACTTTTTGAAATGAAAGATAGGACTTAAAACAACAGCAAGCTTTTCTTTGCAATGAGCCCAAGAACCTTAATTAGCTAAATTTTGCTTTGACTGTGGTAATGCTGTTGTGATTATTCTTTGATTCAGTGATACACTGAGTTTGAAGTGTAAAACAGTGCATATGAGAGGAAATTTTGCTAGTCTGAGCAATTACAATATAATTAATTTCACAGAACCTTACCTCAGAACAGCCTTAAATATGACAACCTACATTTCATTATAAAGTCTAACCCTGCATCACTGAAGTTTTTTAGACATCCTTATTTCTCTATGCCTTTGCAGTATTTTCAAATTTATTTCCTTTCTATATATAGATTGTCTAATACACACTGTTTTCAGTAAGTTGTCAACATTTGAGAATTAGTGGGAATAATTCATGCAGATTTGGGGGAGATTGAGCTAGCAAAACTCTAGTGAGGGTTATTATCCTTGAGAGCTGTCAAAAGTAATAATAACATGCAAACCACTGAATGTAATTGTTCTTAATATTTTCATAATCTAAAGTCACTACAAAGGCTTGCACCATATTTATATTAAACCACAATAGCAGATGGACTGTCTGCAACTGTTTGCATAGCTGCAGTAGTGTAATCCTTCATAATATTACAAAGCTTTGCTGACTTTCTTTGGTGAGTGTAAGTACATGTGGCTCAGATTTACAAAGCTATTTAGGACTGTAGCCTGTATTTAGGTCCCTGGTTCCTATCAATTGCTAGAGGAACTAGCTACCTAAATGCTAGTTCCTATCAATTGCTAGAGGAACTAGCTACCTAAATGCATCAGGGGACCTGTGCCTGCAGTCAGTCCTTGAGGGGTTATTTCAAAAGGGCTGCCAGTAGTTTCTCATAATCCGGGGGTTCACTAAAGTGCTTTTAGAATGCTTCTGATAAAGCAAGGGGATAAAGAAAAATGCATTTCTTTGACATGAAGTTCCTCTTTGCAGTCTGCAGCTGGCTTAGGTCAACATAGTTGGGTTTATTCTTCCTTAAGTCTTGCCCAAGACTCTAGCAATGCGATCACTCTACATAATAAAAGGTTTCAGCTTGCCTTCCTTAATGATAGACTACAGGTAGGGATACACAGCCTTTCTATATTATGTCCTTTGAGATTTCTGGTATCATCATCAAAAAATTTGCATCCCTTGGTCCTTGCACTCGTAAGAACTGAGAATAAATTTGTTCTGAATGTATTCTGAAAGTCTGTGTACCTGAGACAGTGCAGAATATCGTTATTTTGTTCTTCAGTACAGTTAATACCTTTGCCACAAAAATGACAAGTACCTGCAGTCTTTCACTAATCCTGAAAACGGGAGGCTTGCCACTCAGATTGTAAACTATTTCCTCAGTATCTAACTGTCTTAATTTACAAGGACTCCATGAAGTTTCTGCAATACAAAAGAAGCAACAGCTATAATTAATATCATGCCTAAACAATACTATTTAGTTCCTTTTAGCTGAGTCAGTTGTACTGAAATGACAGCAACTTTTTTCAATGTAACTGTTGCATTACCACAGCAAAAAAAATTCACATGTCATAGATCATATTCCATACCAGTAAGATATCATTTTATTTCTTCTCGTCTTAATTAGAGATGATTCTGCAAGTGGAGTCCTTCACTATGGAACACGAAGCATTTGTCAACAAATAGTACTTGAATGAAGACAGACTTCATACTGGCAAAGCTTACCAGTGGTAGCAGAAAAAGATAAATATCAGTAATATCAGCTTATTTTACTCAGAAAAAAAGAATTGTTCACCATTATATTAAAGCAGTACCATCTTTTACAGCAGAGTAGACATACTGTGATTCACTTTCCATCAAATAGTTGGGGTTTTCTTTGTCCTATAGCTACAAATTGTTTTTTGTGGTTGATGTTTATCTGACATTTATAAAATTTGTTGCTTTTTTCGGTATTTGTTGGTCAGCATGTGACTATTCCGTATTGCTTTTGTTCTGCAGCAAGTTGTCTATCTCAAGGTACCATGGGCATCTATTCCTTATCTGTCCATTCCTTTTAAACCAGACAGAAAACATGCCTGCTTATCCTGAAACTCCAAGATAATAAAGGTTCTTCAAGCTTCTCAGAGCTTGCAGCCCTCTTAACCACTGCAGATAATTGGATTTGACCCAGATTCTAGTCTTCAGCATGATGATCGATGCTCCATTGTCTGGGTCTCATCATATTCTCATGACCCGTGCATCCGAAATTTATCTGACCTTAAGCACGCTTTCCGTGCCAAGTCCTACAGCCTGGGAGCATCTTGGTTTCTGCTGACAAAGATGCTTAGCAAGAAACTGCAGATTTCTGTTACTGTGTAAAAGTGGTGCCACCTACAGTATATGGTCGAGAAAGCCACCCTTCCTCCTGGCCACTCCACAGCCATCCTAGAAATCCTGTAACAACCTTGCAAATTTCATGTGATATGAATTCCCCCTCACACAGGCCATCTAAAAATCTGGGCATCCCAACTAAGCTGGGTGGTTTTGCTTTCCCTGTTGCCAGTATGGAGAACTGGTGGGATGAAAAACCTCCTGAAAGAGATCAGTGAGGAATGTTAATCATCCTCAGGAAGTGTCTGTGTCACTCCATTGACTGTAGACAGAGTGCAAATAATTGCTTAGCCTAGCCACAGCTTTTAGGTCACTGAAATTATATAGAATAACTTCCATCCTTACTTAGATATCCCATTTTGCTCACAGTTTTCTGTTGCCTTTGTTGTGACTAATTTGTATAACTGAACCTGAAAATTTGTGGGAGCAGAATCTCCCACAGTTATGAACTGTATTAATTCAGTAATGAATTCATAATGAGTGCATCCGTCTGCCAATAAACTGGATCAGACACTAGGTAATTCCCCTTAAGAAAAAAAAAAGTTATAGTCATCAAAGATTGCTGAAAGATAAAGTACTTTTTTTTTTTTTGCCACTTAAATGAAGAGAACCTTTTTTCCTGTCTGTTACACGAAAATATCATCGAGGGGCGATTACATAAATTATGAAAAATCAACTACCTACAATGGTTTACAGCATTAATAACTCCAAATAAATCAATAATGAAATGCTCTGATATGCTATCCGTATGTTTTAGAGTTACCAGCGGCAACCTTTTGCCACACGGAGCATATTCTGATATGATCAACATGGTAACAAAGGACTTACTTCTACCTTCCTTTCTCAGGACTAAAGGATTTGGTTCAAGAAAAAAAAAAGGGAGAAAACTTCTTGGTTTTATAGAAACATACCTTCTAATTTAGAGAACAGTCTCAGGATAATTCTACTTTTATTACCAGCGAATAAATATTGTAATTATTAACACTGTTTCTGCACACCTTTAAGCATACCAAGATTTTAAGGAACACTAATATATCTATGAAAATAGACTCTTTCTAATGCATTCTGTAAGTGTTGTAGGCAGGCTTTTGCATAGAATCATAGAATCATAGAATCATTAAGGTTGGAAAAGACCTTTACAATCATCGAGTCCAACCATCAACCCAGTACCCATGCCCACTAAACCATGTCCCGAAGCGCCACATCCACACGTTTTTTGAATGTCTTCAGTGATGGTGACTCCACCACTTCCCTGGGCAGCCTGTTCCAATGCCTGACTACCCTTTCAGTGAAAAAAGTTTTCCTAATATCCAATCTAAACCTCCCCTGGCGCAACTTGAGGCCATTTCC
>JASVER010000176.1:338519-384537 GCA_030449065.1 Oceanodroma leucorhoa
CCCTGTACTCGGCACTGGTGAGGCCGCACCTCAAATACTGTGTTCAGTTTTGGGCCCCTCACTACAAGAAGGACATTGAGGTGCTGGAGCGTGTCCAGAGAAGGGCGACGAGGCTGGTGAAGGGTCTGGAGAACAGGTCTTATGAGGAGAAGCTGAGAGAGTTGAGGTTGTTTAGCCTGGAGAAGAGGAGGCTGAGGGGAAACCTTATCGCTCTCTACAACTACCTGAAAGGAGGTTGTAGTGAGGTGGGTGTTGGTCTCTTCTCCCAAGTAACAAGTGATAGGACGAGTGGAAATGGCCTCGAGTTGTGCCAGGGGAGGTTTAGATTGGATATTAGGAAAAATTTCTTCACCGCAAGGGTAGTCAGGCATTGGAACAGGCTGCCCAGGGAAGTGGTGGAGTCACCATCACTGAAGACATTCAAAAAACGTGTGGATGTGGCGCTTCGGGACATGGTTTAGTGGGCATGGGTACTGGGTTGATGGTTGGACTCGATGATCGTAAAGGTCTTTTCCAACCTTAATGATTCTATGATTCTAGACTATTCTCAATGGAGCGTGGTGGGAAGACGAGAGACAGCAAACATAACTTTAAACCAGAGATATTTAGGCTGGTGGCAAAGAAAAACCTTTTCCCCATGAGGAAAGCACAGAGCAGGCTACCCAGAGAGGTTATGGAGGCTCCACTCTTGGAGGTTTTCAAGACCCAACTGCAAAAAGTCCTGAGCAAATTAGCCTGACCCCATAGCTGGCCCTGCTTTGAGGAGAAGGTTGGACTGGAGACCTCCTTAGGTCCCTTCACACATGAATTATCAATGATCTCATGAACTGACCCTATTGAGTCTTTAATGAAAGCATGTCTAACCAGGGCATGCTATCTTCTTCCATATGGAAAAAGGTGAAACAAACATGACATTGATGCGTGCATCTGCACTGCTGAAACAACATTTATACAATGTCTTTCTCGGTTGTTACAATAGCAATCCATTTTAACTGTGAAAAAAAGAGATGTTTGTTTGTTGAACAATACCTTTCACAGGACACACACAAAAATTCTGAACATTCAGAGCTCCCTTTTTACTCTTCAAACAGGTTTCTAAAGCCTGACAAATGAGAACATTTGGTATGGAAAGATGAGAAGAATGCAAAATGCAGTGTCTAAAGAAAGAGAATCACACTGTGCTTATTTTAGGAAGCTGCCAGTATATGAACGATGAGTTTGGAAAAATAGTTCAGGTCATACTGAATGCTGTGATGAAGCTGAGGCAATAGCACAGAAAATGGAGGAACTTTAAACTGAAAAGTCCTGGAGATTTGTTTCAGTCAGGGCTACAGTGTTATATGTAATTTCTAAAGCTAATGTGCAATGCTAGTCACCTTAAATATGTGTTTAGGTGCAATATGAAATCAGAAGACCCCAGTGAGATTGAGAGAGAGGATTATGGTTTGTATTCATTTGAACAGGAGCTGAAATTTTATTATGGTTATAGTAATTGGCATATTTTCATGGATTCATTTTTTAATTTGGCACCCACTCAGACTTCATTGCTCATGCTACAGTAGTAGTATGATGGATTACTCTGTTTTTCCCATTATTATTAAATTTAATTATTTTTGCTCATGTACCCAGATGTGAACAACGTCAAGAGTTCTAATCTAATAATACAGACTGTTTGGAAAATATGTGCTGTCAATTAGAGGCATTTTATAATAGAAACGATAAAAAGAGTCATTACTGAAAAGTAGTTTGCCTCCCTACATACTGGCTTCAGTTAATCAAAGGTGTTTTGAAATTGAAATCATTAATTAACTTTGCCTGTTTTTGTACTGATCAAGCACTTACAGAGTTGCTGGAAATCTGTGAAATTAAGTTCTTCTGTAAAAGAAAACAAAATTAATGTGGATTTTTTTCCAAATGCAATTTTTTTCCAAATCCAATTCTTTCCTCCCAATAACACATTATACATACATTGCTGCCAATCTTTAAGTAGAAGAAACAGGCAAAATTAAGCTGGGAAATTACATTGTTGCATTCCATTTTTTAATGGCACCTCATTTCTATTTTAGATGATCATGCAATAGATAATGAAAGACATCAGTCCAATGTATATCTTATTTTTTTCTTATTTCCCTGTAATATTTTAAGAGGTGCACTGATGCTGAAAACACATTTAAAGTTAAGACTCTGTAAAAAATTTATTGAGAAACAGAAAAGCTATATGATCAAATCCCTGACAGGATGATTCTGGAAATGAATCTTTCTGACAATGGTGTGCCCCCCCCCCCCCCAGTTGTCTAGCGTGAATTTTACACAGGAAGAGAGTGATGCAGGTCAGCAGAAAGTGTTATATTAGCTTCCCTCCTTGTGCAGTAGTTTCCAGGCCAGAATTTCTAGTGGCTGAAAACACCTTTGTACCTGCTCCATGGATTTTACTTCATTTTGAGAAAATTATCTTTCTTTATTTTTATGGAAGAGGTTTCTCCTGAAAGTGTTTTGATTTTCACCAGAGGAATATGAGCTTATATTCTAAATTTCATGGGTTCAAATGTTTAAAGCTTTATATAAAACCTGTTTTCTTCTTCATAATTTCAATCTGAGAAGGAAAACTTCTTTCTTTTTGCTGCAAAGTGTTTAGTAAATAAAATTCATCAATACTCTCTACTAAAGGATAAGCAGCTGAATTATACTGCCTAGTCCAGCTTTTAGTTTAAAATAAAAATAAACATGCATGGAACAGCTATAAATATTACCAGTTGGAGCAAAGCAAAGCTTACCTATGTGTAACATTGTTCATGGCAAATTGAACATGGCAAAAAGAAACAGTCAGAAAATTGATCTCAGGGACACAATCATACATCCCTTACCCGGTAAAGAGTTTTTCCTGGGTCTATACTGCACAGCTTAGACTACAAAGATCTTCATGTAGGACCTATTCCATAGAAGGCACAAAAAGTCCTTGCCTTCCCCTGACAGTAATAGGACCTGAAAGGGCTCAGCAGTAAACAGGGAAAATGTGCACCTTTTATTTCTCAGAGAGTCAATCATGTTCTGCAAGGTCACAGGCCGACAATAAAAGATTTTTAAAAGCTTTTGGCAAAAGGGATGAATAAAAAGCTTTTCAAAAATTGTGTTCATTTCAGCTGTCATAGCTGTAACATAATAGTAATTGCAATAATTTGCTGTATTTCTACCATGTTGGTAACAGTATAACACGAAGGAACAATGACAGATACGTTCTAAAAATGGCCATGCATTTACTGTAAGTATGTCTATGCTCTCCAAGGCAAATGCCAATACTATTCTGTGTGGGTGAATAATCCTAAGACTGTACACAACCTTGGAGTCTTTGGGAATGAATGGTTAATCTTGATAGATTTAAAATGAAATGACATGTCAATCATTTTAATAATTTTTTTTTTAATTTAATATATATTGGATTCTTGCTATGGAAACCCATAAGATGGCTTAAAAAAGCTACAGCAAATCTATTTTTGACCATTAAGTACTTACAGCAATTTCTGTATGCCTTTCTACATTCCTTATTATTTGGCTGCCTTACTACTAACCTCTGTAAAATTTCTTCATAAGATTACATAATGTAGTTGTAATTATAAAAGCATGTGACTATATGACTGACCATATTCACATGCATGTATGTTTAGCACAGCTTGACTATGATCTTAATCGGAAAGAGCATGTTACTGAAAGCCATAGTAATCTTAGCTCTGATATTATGAGCCATGACTTCTTTCATTTTTCAGAATAGGCCTATCATTGGGTGACATATCAGCTCTCATTATATCAGTATGTCAGGTTATACAACATAAGTGATTGTGATATGTCAAACCTGGTAGGACTGAATAAGGCAGGACTCGCTCATACAGTATAAAAGTTTCCAGTTTTTTTCTTCCACCACAAATGTATCCTGTTGTATCAAAACCCAATATAAACAGATGTAATTATTACTTGCCAGCACATGTAGGCATTTACCAGTCTCCACCTTTTTCTATGCACTGTGAGATTCTTCTTTGGTGGATGTTTTCTATGCTGTGCACAAGGAGACTAGAAACTGAATCATAGATCCCCAATGCTCCCATTTTGTGCCTAAGTAGGTACCCCTATTTTGTGCCAAGGGGTAGCCCTGAACAAACATCCTCCAGCATTTTTTTCTGAAACTGCATTAAAACAAACATCTTCTAGTAGTTTTTTTCTGAAGATGTCTTAAAGCTCCTGGGTATTGTTGTCTTGGTTTTGGTTTTGTATTTGGTGTTTTGTTTTTTTTTATTTCATTAGGCACAGTCCATTCCTCCACAGAAGGTTAACATGCTACAGCAGCAGGTAGAGCTTGGAATCCAAAGGAACAAAGGAACAAGACCTCTAAAACACCTTCTCTTCTGAGGCACACTTCCCAGAAGATCTTCTTCTCCCTGACACTACTATGTCTCCAGATTCCTAACGGTAGCCCTTCGTACCTCATTAGACCAAGTTGCTGAAAGCATTTTAATGGTTCAGATTACTGGAATCAATAGCTAAATGCAAGTAGGAGGCTACGGACAAGAAACACTAAAAATCAAAGCAAGAAAAGCAAAATAACCAAGAAGTTGGATGATGTCATGCTTTACAGAGGTGTTTTGGTTTACATTTTAGTTATTTCATCCATAACTGCAAAATGTGCCAAAGAACAAGTGCTAAAGATAAAAGATGTTTTGAATGTCTAGGACCAAATAACAACTACCAGAGCTTAGGGGGACTTCTTCCAGCTGCCAGGACACCAGGAAGTTCTTAAGCACTAGCAGGAAGCTATGAATGCATTGGTATTATAAGAGAACGAAAAACTTGATTCAGTCAAATGTAATTTGACAGAAAGATGACAAAAAGAAGTCAGGATAGATGTAGTAACAAAGATTTTATGATAGCATAACCTGAATTATCTGCAGTTAATAACCAACATGCAAGTGAGGAGTTTCTGAGAGATTCCTGGACTTTATATCCATTCTTAGCCATGTTTTATTCCTCAACTTTACTAATGGTATAAGTGAAAGTATAAAATGGCTGGCAGTAAAATCTGAACTCAGATATTTGAAATTTATCATTTATGCCCTACATATAGTCAGGGAAGAAAGAGGTATCACCAAACACCAAATCAGACCTTATATAGACTGAACAGTCTTCTGGAGCTGCCTTTCCTCTCTACTTTGTCCTTAGTTATCTGCCCAAAATTCAGAGTGATAAACCTGAAGACCTATATTCAAGTCTGCATTTTTGGGAAAGACTGAATTGTCAAGCCATTATATTAGGCGCTGTACAGTCACCAGAGTTTCTTCTTACAAATACAAAAAAAATACATTTAAAAGTATTTTGACAAAATATAAATACAATACGAAATAAAATATTTTGACAAAATAATAATTACTTCAACAGTATGTGAGGTCTGGAAAAATTTTCCTTGTGAAAAGTTACAGCCTTTCTATGTATTGAATGTATCCAAGAGAATCTCAAGTGTTAATTTCGGCATGGTTAATGAGTGCCTAAAGGGTGAGAAGATTTTCTGTTAAAAAGGTTTTCTCAGCCTAAAAAGAAAGAGGCATTTTAAGAACCAGAAGTTGGAGTCCAGATTTAGATATATTTAGACAAGACAGAAGGCTTTATTTTTTAAAAGGAAAGCTAACTAACTATAAAAAAATTTTGTAGTGTTCTATCATATTCCTAGCCATCACTTGAAAACTTTAAATCAATACTGTTTGTTGTTCTTTAAAATGTGCCATAATACAAGTTTCACCAGTACCACAGGAATCACTGAATTCTGCAGCCTGGGTTATGCAGTATCTTACATTAGATGATTTACATTGTCCTTAAAAATCTACAGCCTTAAAAATCTACAGCCCGTATACTGTATGAAAAGATCCAGACCTGTAGTGAAAGCAGTTAGTTAGAACCACCTGTTAAAAAACATAGAAATTTCCCAAACTGCCTGCTAAACAAAATAATACTCTGCACCTCCTGCAAGCTCATTTCCTTCTGCTGCTGCTCTCTCTGCCAGAAAATCCCTTGCCCATGCATGTGTTTTGACAGGTGGCATTTCTTTTTCCACCTTCTTACTTATGCATCGGGTTGACAATTTTTTTTGCTGGCCTGTTTTTTGTCCCAGTTCAGATTCTCCCTCTCTGCCGCCAGACCTGCTTGTTGTCATCTTGTGCCAGACCACTGGAAAGGTGTCTGGACCCAGAACTGCCTCTGCTTCTTGGGAGGTTACACGATGGGTCTTTCCACAACATTTGCAAGTAATGCCAATATTTTACTAAGCTTTGCCTGAAGGATTGTGACTCACTTTTCTGGCATTATAAATACACCTGACATTATAAATACATCTGGGTAAATTGTTGAAAATTAAACACTTTGGTGGGGATTTTAAGTTTAAAAAGATCTTTGAAGCCAAGTACAGGTCCAGCCCAGGGAAAAAACATTAGCATCCCTTTCAAAAGACATGGAAGGTCTTGGCTAGCCTTTAGTAAATGGCTCTAAATTAATCAAAGCAAGGTTTTGGACAACAATAATGCCATAAGCGTCCTGTATGTGCATGTTGGCATCTCCTTTGGTGGTGAAAATACTTTTCAGGTTGTGAGTTTGGCAAAATTGTCACGGTTACAGCTCCAAAACTTTGCAAAAGATGTTTTCAAAACATTTTCAAACTTTGTTCTTAAAAATAACAAAAGGAACTTTCTTCCAAAAAAATTCAGAACAATATTGAATTGTCCTCTGAGGACTACAGATTATTTAAAGAATGACATCTCTATTAACCTCTGCAGAACATTTGTCTAAAGAGGATGAAAAATATCGCTTTTTTTCTGTTGTTGCATCCAAGAAGAGAATCTTTCCATTGAATAAAAAAATAATGGAACTTACTTAGCAGTTTTTGGGTCAAATCCTAAAAGGAGGAAAAATACATATCCACAGTCCTCTGTAGGCATTTTTCAAATTAATAACTAGTCTGCAATTTCTATAATATAAAATCAGTTCAGCAGATTCTAAGGGGATTAAATAATATCTTCAGATTAGTGCTCTCTTGAAATTTTAAGGCTACTTATTTCTGAAATTGCCATAAATATGACACTTATCGGGACTGCCCTGACAATCAGATGAAAACAACTTTTTGTCTACTGACAAATGAGGTAACTAAAAGTTTTTGGAAAAGGGTTTTTATCGGTATGGAATAGTTCAGACACAGTATGAAAACAAAGCAGATGAGAAACAGAGTATTCTCTGGATCAAATATAAAAAATAGATATTAAAAGAATTTTATGATCTGCAGTGAAGAAAACGTGACTCTTGCTTATTGTCCATTTTCCTGTTCTTAATACATTGACTTTGTTTACCTTTATGTAGCCTGTCAAGTTCCCTAGGAAAATATAAATTAGTGCTACAGAAGTTTAAAAAAGTTTGTAAACAGAGAAACTGTGTGAGTATCAAAAAAGAATCAGGAAAACAGTCATCAGCATAGGTGTTTAAAATTCTTCCATTGATGTAACTTCACTTGGACATTGGTTGGTAGAATATTTCATGCTCACATATACTGTCATTGTTGGCACACTTAGTGGGTGTGCTTACCATACTTGCTTACCCTGATGCTCAGCAGAGTAAATTGTGTTATTGAACAGAAGTGGATCGAGTGGATATTTTTTAAGAGATCTATGGGAGATCTTCCATTTAGCCATATAGCTACCGCCAAGATCCTCAGTACCAAAATATAGTTGCTCAGCTGCAACTATATTTTCATGGAACAGGCTGCCCAGGAAAGTGGTGGAGTCACCATCACTGGAGGTGTTCAAAAAACGTGTGGATGTGGCGCTTCGGGACATGGTTTAGTGGGCATGGGTACTGGGTTGATGGTTGGACACGATGATCTTAGAGGTCTTTTCCAACCTTAATGATTCTATGATTGATTCTATGATTCTATGATTCTATTCTATGGTTACAGTGCTGTAACATTCCCCGATTTCAGAGGAGCTTTTTGCTTCAGGATGAGTCTTATGTTCATGATTTAAACTAAACTATGTTTTTAAGGGAAAAGGACTTTTAAACAGTAAGGGTAAAACCAATGATGATGTTTTCCAAAGTGAGCCAGTTATTTAGGAAGGCAGTTCCTATTTCAAATGTCACTGTCACATTTAGAGTCAGATTTGCAGAAACTCTACTCAAAAATAAAAATTATGCTGCCTCTGAACTGCCAGTTTCTTAGTTGTGGCATCAGAGTTGAGATTGTCCTTGCTTTACTTCAGAGGATACCTCAGCTCTTGTAGGTCAGTGTGCTTGCTGAGGGATGTGGAGGTTAAGACTAGATGCACACTGAAGCAAACTGGAGTTCCCACCTTGCTTATGCCATTGGGTTTCTTCCATGTCGGAAGCAGGTTTTAAGGAAGACTGATACATGTTTGAGTCTTTCAACAGAATAGACTAAAGATGCTGCCATGGGATAAACTATC
Organism: Oceanodroma leucorhoa; assembly: GCA_030449065.1. NCBI lineage: Eukaryota > Metazoa > Chordata > Aves > Procellariiformes > Oceanodroma > Oceanodroma leucorhoa. The sequence goes on from JASVER010000176.1 coordinate 347,000, forward strand.
AGGTGAACTAACAGCCACTTCCACTCCCTTTTATTCAGAATTTGAATACTGTAAGGCCAGGAGCATACTCCAGACTTTAATAGGGGTTCCTTTATAATATATGAGCACAACCATTAAAAGCCAAGTTAATATTTTTTCCAGAGTATAGTACACTGCCTTAAAAAGGAGTTTTAGAAGGAATAAAATGAATTGTATAGTCTGCAAACATCCTTAGCCGAAAATCAAAAAAAACAAACCAAGAGTAAGAATACTGAAGAACCAGATGACTTATTTTGACTTTTAATGACACATTTAATCATTTATATTTAAATGTTTAACTTCAACCAACTTCTTTTAATTCTGAGAAAACCTATATTTAAAAATACAGATTTTAAACTCAAATTTGCAAAAGTAAAATAGCAATAGGTAAACTAAAAATGGAAACTGGACCACAACACTCCAAGCACTTTATTTCAGGTTATAACAGTTTTGATTTTGATATTGATTGTAGTGCAAACCAAAAGCCAACATTTTTCTCTTTTCAATTTTGGGCTTAATATTGAATCAAAGGAAGTTTATTGCCTTTCCAGGTGTATAATACATCATCAGATGTAGATAGTATGTGCAAGAGGCTAACTTTGTAAATTGGATAACTTGCAATATTTTTTGCTAGAAGTGTCATAGACTATCAAAAAAAACATACAGATGAATGTATCAGTATAACATATTGTATTACAAAGAGAAGCTTATGAAAGCTAGACATAATTAAATACAGCATTGATAAGCAAAAGTATCATCATAAATCAAACATTAAACACAACAAAGGAACTATGAAGAGGTATTTTAAATATATAGGAAGCAAATAATCTGTAAAATCTGATACTTTGGGCAATTAAAGTGAACAAGGAGGAAGTCTGACAGGTGTTTACTAAGTGCTCAGATGAAGTCTTTGCCTTCAGAACGGAAGCTTATTATCAACACTTGAAGTTTGAATATAATTTGCTAGAGGGAAGAATTATTTTAATAGCACAAAGGCAAGTAGCTCAACTCAGCTTATTGAGTTTAATGCAGAAGTCGTTTTAAATTCCTTGAAGTCCAATTACAATTACGTATTTTTACAAATAATACACTTGAATCTGGAGCCTGTGAAGTGGACAGGGAGCAAGGAACTGGTATTTCTGGGTACTTTTCTTGCCTGATACTCAGTGAGGCAACACCTTGATGTATATATTACATTCCACGAAAATGTAAGAAGCAACAAGTTAGCCTTCCCCCACATTGTGCTGCTCTGAGACCATTCCCTAAAAAGAATAACTAATCAAATTAGTTCACATCACATTAGTTTAAATGTAATGTTGAGAGTTGTTCCTGCAAATTGGAGACATCACCTGTAATTCTGCCTATAATGTAATCTGTAACACATCAAAAATTAATACAAAAAATTGGGAGGGTTCCTCTTACTGCAATAAACTTTTGGAGATGTTTTGGTGTCATCTTTTAGCAGTAGAAAATAATATTGTAGAGCTAAACCAAAATGAGTTATAAAAACTAGTATAGTACAAGCCTTTCTAGGGTTCTACAGAAACAGGTAAGGTAAGGTCAGATGTTTCAAGAGAGTTAAGCTCCCACTTGGCCCATAAAAGTCTAGTATTTTTTAATGCTTTATATCTTGTTATCATTTGTTCTTACTGGGAACTGTTCAAAGCAAAATTCCTTTCACAATCCAGTCTACAACCCTGTTTTACTAGCATCCAAGAATGAAAAGAAAGATCTTCTCAGGATCTGGAATATGCACTGTAACTGTTAACAGTAGAAGAAAAAAAATTACAATTTGTGCAAAACCTTTTAGATCTATAATTTAGATGAGTTTTCTGAGCACTCACACTGTTTCACCCCTTCCATGAAAAGGAAACCAACAAAAACAGGCACTGTATGCCCGTTCTAGAATTCATATATTTGAACTCTATAAATTCTGAGCCTGAAAGCTTACACCACATGGAGATTAATCATGTATCAATATTCAAGTACAACAAATAGGATTTGAAAAAAACTATAGACAGGTTCTTTCAGAGTCATGAGTGACCGAATAAATTTTTTACTTGTCTATATCTCTTTATTTTTGCTTTTGTAAACCCGGAACTCATCTTCCTGGCAAGTTTACCATCCACAGTCTGATTTAGATGCCATCATTTTATAAAATTCTTCTTTTTATCGTTACATGTGAAAAAGAGAAAATATAATTTGAAGCAATGATTGGAAAACAAAGAATGATAAGCTAACACTATTGTCTCCTCAGATGATAGGATTTTGTTATCAGAAGGAAATGTTTGCCTTTCTCCCTTTGAAAAATGTGGCATGGATTAATGGAGTTGTCTTTTCTTCAAGAACTGCCTGGCTAATACAGTGGAACTGATCCATCCCATTAGAGACCCAGCAGAATCTTCACAGCAGATGAATGCTGCCAAAAGTAGATGACAAAATTTCCCAGTATATATGGGGTGTGATCAGAGTCACTCAAGTTAGGAAGGGGACTCAGAGGAGACCCTTCAAAACTATTCTTAGTTTAACCAGACCTTGGTGGATCTGCTTACAGTAGGACAGCAATCACATATTTTCCTGTAATGGCCATTGTGGACTCTAGAATATAAGTGTTTATTTAACAATATGGGCATTGGTGTACCAAACACACGGCAAGTGCCTGTAGAAGGAACACAGCATATAACTCTGTCTTGGCAGTGACTCAAAGATTCCCTCAGAAGTTTTCTTTCACTCCTACCCAGAGCAGCTTATTATCTCATACTAAGAAAATAACATTTGCATTTTTAACAAAAAGCCTATTTGGACTTCCATTGTCCCTTAGGTGTCTGAGGCTTCACAACTTTATTCCTCTTTCTGAAAATTTTCTGGACTGTTCAGTCAGAAAACACCTCTACTCTTTCTCCTGTTGTATTGGGTTTATGTGGGACGGTTTTGGTAGCAGGGGGGCTGTAGGGGTGGCTTCTGTGACAAGCTGCTAGAAGCTTCCCCTATGTCTGAGACAGCCAATGCCAGCCGGCTCCAAGATGGACCCGCCGCTGGCCAAGGCCGAGCCCATCAGCGATGGTGGTAGCGTCTCTGGGATAATGTATTTAAGAAGGGGAAAAAGTTGCTGCGCAACTGTGCAACTGCAGATGGAGAAAGGAGTGAGAATACATGAGAGAAACAACTCTGCAGACACCAAGGTCAGTGAAGAAGGAGAACCATGTTGGAGAAGTTTGTGGAGGACTGTCTCCTGTGGGAGGGACCCCACGCTGCAGCAGGGGAAGAGTGTGAGGAGTCCTCCCTCTGAGGAGGAAGGAGCGGCAGAGACAACGTGTAATGAACTGACCACAACCCCCATTCGCTCTCCCCCTGCACCACTGACGGGGAAGGAGGTAGAGAATTCAGGAGTGAGGTTGAGGCCAGGAAGAAAGGAGAGGTGGGGGCAAGGTGTTTTAAGATTTAGTTTTTTATTTTCTCATTATCCTACTCTTATTTTGATTGGTAATAAATTAAACTAATTTTCCCAAGACAAGTCTGTTTTGCCCATGATGGTAATTGGTGAATGATCTCCTTGTCCTTATCTCAACCCATGAGCCTTTCATTATATTTTGTCTCCCCTTGTTCAGCTGAGGAGGGGAATGATAGACTGGCTTTGGTGGGCACCTGGCATCCAGCCAGGGTCAACCCACCACACCTGTCTCTGATCCAGAGAAATCATTACGTCCTTCTGTCCTCCCTGACCTAACAAAACCATCAAGGAAATCCTTTGACTGCTTTCCCATTTGCTTTCTTATCTAGATGTTTTTGGCTGCCTAACAGTGCTCGGATATCTCTAGGAAACTACAGCAGCTCTCCACAACAGAAGTTCTATCAAGTCCCTGCTAGTTAGCTACCTTCTCCAGAGCTGTCCAAAGCCCAGCCATCTTGTTTTGCCCATTTTTTCTGTGCTTAACAGTTCCAGCTGCCAGCAGGTTACTTCAGTCAAATTTAGGCACACTGCTCCACCACAGGCACACTGAATCCAATTCATTAATAAATGGCATCTGTCTATTGTATATGACTATGGTAATGACAAAACTACTGGGAGGAACAGAGCCATGGGGAGCTACCAGGTCTCTCCAGGCATTGCTAAGTGCTCAGTGAAATATGATTTATGACAGTAAAAGAGTGCTAAGTCCACGATCTGTCTGTATTGCTTTAACACAGTCTAAAAGCCACTAAGATAAGCCATCTTCTACAAGATCCCTGCAAGTAACAAGCCCATGTGTGATGTTTTCCTGTGGTCTGCCTCTCCCATTCATTTCCTTCAACTGTGTTAGGAATATAGGCAGTTTTTTAAAAAAAAATCATTGTACCTTTCAGACAAAACAATTACTCTTTGGGACAGATTTGCTTCCTTTGTCAGCTTTGTTGACACTATATATTTTACATTATATTGCAATGGTATAAAGCAGTCTAAACTTCACCTTCCAGTTTCATGCTGAGAAACTCAGGATGCAGGTCCTTCCTACTCTGTTCCAACCTGGCAATGAATTCCAAGAACCCAGATTTCTGCTCCCACTCAAGTATGTTGCAGGATAAAGACCTGTGTATTTGTCTTCCAAATCCTTCAAACTTGTATCAGTACTGACTTACATTTTTTCGTTATTGCCCTCACGAATATGAAGGATATTATAGTTCAATGCTGGCAACGGCACTTTGCCAAAGCATTGTCCTGAGCTATCAGAGAAAATTATAAGTGAGAAATATAATAGTCTGTCTTAGCTGCTACTGTGAGATGTGAGGAGCATCATTTGTTACGTGGCCTAATGATCCTCAACTCAAAAGAAGTTATTTTCTTAACATCCTTTTGGGTAGAAAACAAGAGTGAATACCCCTTGTGCAGTTAAAGTGCTACAGCTGAATTGCTTCTAAAATTATTCCAATTCCAAGACAAGTTCTGTTTGATAATCCCAGAGAAATATCTACAAAAATAAATGTTGGTAGTGTTTTCCTTTCAATTGCTTTGTTAAAAGACAAGTTTAGGAATGTGAGTTCTGCAGTTTCCAGACAACTACAGTCTTGGGGGTTTTTTTATATATCCCTGCTGAGGATTGTTTTTTAACAAGGACTGTTGTAAATTTAAAAAGTAGAGTTAATTCAATCTGACAATAACAGAATCTTTTCAGCCTTGTAAAACTAATAGTATTCCTTGAAGGTGTATCTTAAAAGACTAAAAAGTGATATTAATTTCTGTGCCTGAAGCCACGTCTTTAAATTAAAGCTCTCATTTGAGTAAATCTCAAACTATTTTGAAAAACAGCTTAAACTGTTCGCTATGGAGAAATACAAGGCCTTTAAAAACACAGATCATAACATTTGCTTAGCTCCATTAGAATTTATGTGAAAAAAACACAACATGATTTATCAGAAAAACCTGAAAAAGGCCATCCGAACAAACCATCTCCACCACCTGACACAGGTGATAGAGGTAGCAGCCTCTCTCTCAGAATAAGGCAAGGATTTTCTCAGGAAAATCAACCTAAAATGTATCTCACCTTCTATTCAAGGTGCATATTTTGCCGATGCCTTTCCCAGGTTTAAGATAGCTTTCAGCGTCACACCAGCGACATTTAAGTCAATGCCCACTGAAGATTGCTCCTACAAAGAGCAGGCTGCCTGTTAAAGAGTCAGCCTGGCCCCTGCCAGACCTCTGCCAAAGGCAGGTTCACCTCCATCTGGGTCTGCCTGTAGGAGGAGATCAGCTGAAGTCTGGAGCTGTTGCCTTGTGCAGAAATGCCGTGGTTACTTACCACAGCGATAGCTAGAAGTTCCTGCTCCTCACCTACCTTTCCTCTGGGATTTCTCCAGCTGAGGGTGAGGGATCCAGGCTGAATATCAGAGAGGCAGAGACCAAGGTGCTGGACTTGAGGGGAAGTAACTACTCAGGCTGCCAAAGCCTGCTTAGGCCAGCTGTCTCGGACCCCAAATCTATGGGGAAAAAGGTGGGATCAGTACTTAACAATTAAGTCAGAATCTTCAGGCTGAGTCCAGTGAAGAGGAGATGGTGTTAACTGAGGAGAATCTGACAAAGGGAATGCTCTTCCATTGGTAAAAGTAACAAGGCAGGAAATTTCTCAAAACTAATTTAATTCTCTTTCCCCTCTGTCAGAACACAGATTTGTACAAGAGATGCAGAAATATTAAGATCCCTGCAGAAGAAAACGATAATTTTAAGTCTAAAGATAGATTGTGAAACAAATTAAAAGCATAAATCAAACAGGACCCTTTTTTCTATTAACATACACACATACTATGTTTTGCATCTTTTTCTTTATGATTTCTAACTCCAGAAGGCATATTTCAGGAGAAACCACATGCAAGATACAGTCTAAGAGTAGAAGTGTAGTGGCAGCTCTGGAGAAGAATCTACCTCCTTCTACACTGCCTGTAATCTTATATACCCATAGGCTTTTTTGTTGACTGACATCTGATAAACAGAAATGGTGACCTCAGGAAACTTTTACTTTTCCTATTTTGTCCTTTTTATATCATTTAAAGGAAGGATTCCCCTGCTATGCATGCAAAAGCACTTTTGATGGGTTGGAATTGTGCAAAACTAATGGCTGAAGCTAGTCTTTACATCCTATTTAGTGGCTCAGAACAAATAAGATAACTTTCTTAAGATTCAAGCTTAATAGGGACATAGAAATTAATGACGTTAGCCATTTCTTCTAATTAATATTTTTATTCATTCATTGTGTTTGGTACACACACATATATATGAACGTATCCGTGTTCATATATACATGGATATCTGGATTTTGCTAATAACAACTCCATGAGCTCATCAGAAAAATAGGGTATCACTAGTATCACTGGTCCCTTAGCAAGGGCAAATCCCTCCCTATGTAAGAAACTGACATTTCATGTGCCTTCAAAGACTATTATTCGAACAGCTTTTCAGATTCAAACATGAAAGTTCACCTTTCCATTTCAAATTTTCCTTCGTATACATCTCCTTTAGGGTGAATTAATGGGAATATTTGTCTGCTGCCTTGAAATACAGTACCAAGAACACAAAGCCATAAATAGTATACTGTAGTAGTCTTGCATCATCTAAAATACAAGTTGACTCTATAACCCAGATTATTTTCACTGAATAGATTTGTGAATTCCAGATTGCACCAGTTCTGCACACGGTAAAAATCTGCTAGCTGCTTTACTAACATGTACAGGATGCCACCTACTAAGAGAGGAGGGTGCCAAGGGACTTGTGATCTTTTCTTATGTTCTGCAGAATGGCATAAATCATTCTCAGGATTGAGAAAGAACAACGAAATATCTCACATTACAAATTCAAAAGACTTGTGAGTGCACCTATAGAATAGTGCAGGGATTTATGCTCATGATTCACTGATTTAATCCATATAACTCCAGCAATTACGTTTTTTGCAATAGTATAGTCACATTTTATCAGGAAGTGTGGACATAGCTACACTGCAGTATTTAAGTATAGAGGAGCAGTTATTGTAGCCTATTAACATTTTCTGCAAGTTCAATATGCTTTAAAGGTATGTCACTGTTTTAAAGAATCATAGAATGAGCCATACATCCTACACTGCTGAGAAATTAAGGGTTGGCAGCAGCAATTCAGTGTAGGCAAAATTGAATCAACCCTCCCCCCCGGCCAAGGGATGACATCAAAATAGCTCATGCTGGAGTATAGTATCTCTGGAGCAGATAACACAATTTTGCAGTAGGAGAAAGGTTCACAAAGGAAGATGGGGGAAGACAGGTTAGAGGCAATCTGAGATCAGAAGACTGAGGATGGCTGAGTTTGGGGAAGCTGTGAGAGTCACACAAGTTTCCAAGATGTAACTGACGGAGAAACTGGGAACACAGATGGTGAGAAAAAAGGGCCATGCCTTAGTGTGGGGCTATTTCCTTCAGCAGCAACCATCACGATGTTCAATTTTGTTCTTCCTGTACTAGCTCCTTCCAGCCTGCTTCAGCCTCAAAGCGTCAATCCAGATGTCTCCCATTGCACTTTGCATTGGCTGTATAATTAAGGCCATTGGCATTTTGCCCTGAAATGCTCTCTTTGGGAATCCGGGAGCCTGCTCCCTGCTTGCAGATCCTCTTGCACCCATCCTCTTGCACCTCTGGCTCTCTTTATCTGAGAATTCTCCTTGGTTTTAGTGGTGGGTTAACCTTGTGGTGGTGCATTTCCCCCCTTTCCTGGGCCGCTTGCTACTCTCAGAAATTCCTGTGAAACCTTGGCCTTGGTGTACTGAGTCTGGCGGTTGAGCGCTCCCTGACTGTATCAGAAACTCTGCATAGCTGAGGCTGGGAACCTACTCCCACTGCCTGGCCCAGGTGTCATCTGAGTCATAGCTCAAGTAGAACAATACTGATACCTTGAGAATTTTTTAGTAAATACCACGTGGGGCTGTGCCCAGGATGGAAATTTACAGATTACTAAAGCCAATCACCTTGCGAACCTATAAATGGTGGTCCTTTGAGCTCTCCTGGACCGCAGTGGGCTGCGCCCAGCATCTCCCTCTGAGTGGGATGCCTCTCAGAGCTTGTGACCTCTCGAGTCTGCAATGTTCAGAGCACTGTTGTATGATGGGACCTGGGCTGAAACTCTTCACTTCTTGAGGCTCAACCCTCGCCTGTTGAGAAATGCTGAGACATTTTACAGCAATATTTCTTCTCCGAACTTGGGGGGAATTTTTAACAGGTACCTTTTGTACATTTATATATGTTTTTTTCCGTGCATGTGTGTGAACTAATAGTAAGCATAATCTGTAATTCACTCATGATTGTAGTAGACTCTACTAACACTTACTTTGTAAATATTAAATTAGCTAATGATTAAGTATTGCTGAAGTTTGTTAATGATTAGTTAATGATTAAGTGCTGCTAAAACTATGAATGAACTGCTGCTAAACACATATAATCCCTAAGATATAAACCCTTAGATATAACATAGTTTTCTTTATATTTTTCATCCCTGTAGCAAGTAATAGAGTGAACCTTGCCATCGAACTCTGTTAAGCCTCGCTTTTATAAATCACCATTAAAATCATTTTCTGCTAATACCTTTAACAGTGATTCTTTAAGTGGCCTCTAAACCACTCATTCACAACAAACCTTGGCTGCTGTCAGATGCCCACCCAGCTGGTCTCTCACTCCCCCTCCTCAACAGGACAGGGGGGGAGAAAATAAGGTGAAAAAGCTTGTGGGTTGAGATAAAGACAGGGACATCACTTACCAATTGCCATCACGGGCAAAATAGACTCAACTTGGGGAAAATTAGTTTAATTTATTGCCAATTAAAAACAAAGTAGGATGGAGAGAAACAGAGAAAGAAACACCTTCACTCCACTGCTCCTTTCTTCCCAGACTCAACTTCAGTCCTTCATTCCTGACTTTTCTACCTTCTCCCTGCCCCCAGGGAATTGGGCAGGGCGGGTGGGGAATGGGAGGTTGTGGTCAGTCCATAACAGATCCTGTTATTCATTCAGTGTGTTGAACTTCATTGATGTCAGTAAGACTCCCTTGTGTGAAATGACCACAGGAGAGAGGGCTAGGACACTGACTGTAAGTTGAAGAAGGAAAACAAAGCAAAAAAAGTATTATTCACTGGATAACTCTGACAGTTATTTTTATTCTCATAATTTTTTTCAGAGAGATAGAAACATGAATACTCTAAATGATCCATTTTTGGAAAATTGGTGAAATTATGCTGTTCTATTTCTTTTCTGTATTTTCATGAAGGTTCTTGAGAGTGTTGCTTTTGTCCTTGCAGGTAAAATATAAATTAATAAATGTCAGTTTTCCTATATTTTGATATAGTTTATATTTTAGATTCTTTATATTTATTTGATATATACTTTACACTTCAGTTTTATGTGCATTCATAGCAAATCAGATGTTCTCCCAACAGTCAGAAACACTCCAAAGGAAACTGCATTTTTGCACTACAGAATGAGTTATAATTGCCAGAAACCGGGGAATGAACTGTATGATTAACCACCAGCAGACAGCATGAGTAGATGTCTGACTAATTTATGATCTTGAATCCAGGAGAAATAGTTCAAGAAACTGTCTAACTTTCCAAGTAAGAAGTTTTTGCAGAATGCTGTTTTATAGTTTAAACGCTATTATTTTGTGTTGCACAATGGTTGATGAAACCCATATACAGTCATTTATTGATAGATTAGACTTGGAGAAGAGCCACAAAAAGTAGTCTTCTTCCTGTAACTGGAATCTGAGAAAAACCTAAAGCCTTCAGACAATAGAAATATACTTACAGCATTTCTAGACTGATTAACTTCTGTTTGTCTGATTTCTGCTTATTCCAGAAGATTCATAAAACATAGTTTCATTATTTGTCTTAGATTCTTCTATTTGTTTATGTGAGAACCTGGCCAAATGCTCTATTGAACTACTTTTTTATGAGTTCTATTTCACAAGAAATTCGATATCTTCTTTTCAATAGCAAACAAAAATTGGGTTTGATATCATATTTACCACCGCAATAGCCATAGCTAATTTAGTTATAGCTAATGGAGTTCATTAATCCTGTATAATTCTTTCGCTTCCTAAATGTACTGCACTAAATAGTGTACACTTTAAAATATTTAGTTGACAAACTTCAGTAAAATTGAGCATTTGCAATTCGGCCTGGTTTGTATAAACTGTAGTTTATGGTTCAAGCCCAATGTTTTGAGTATTTGCTCTCAAGAATAAATAATTTAAAAAAAATGGAAAACAGTGACATTATTCGTGTGTTTTGTAAAATAAGCCATACACTTATTGGTCTGTATTTCTGTTAGTCTGGAATATCCTCTTACATCACTTTTCTCATTCTTTCATAAATTCCTCTCAAATGTGGAGATACATAATGTACTTTCAAATAAACTTAACCAGATAAAGCATTTGCTGAGAAAGACAGCAAGATAGCTGTTGGCTTCAAACAATCAAGACAGGGAGGGATTTCAATGTTTCACATAATGTACAAACTTCAGTGTTTAAAACCATCCCCACACAAATATCTTGCATCAATACCTCCTTGTTACAGAACCTTTCATGGGAGAAAGAGCAAAGCACAGACTGTATTTGTTGGAAAGATTCATCTCACATAAAATTTCCCTTTGGTCTATGCAATCCATATATCTTCACAGTCTCTACAGCAGTGCCTTTTTCACTGAAGAATTATCTGTCATACTCCATAATGAGGTGCACTTTCACAAGTATATTGTATAGATTTTTGTAACAGCACTTCATTGGCTTTGTAATCCTTTTTCCTTAAGAGCAGTCACCCTTTTACGAAATGCTCAATACTTCGGAAAACAGAAAGGTTATATGGCATTCAAGTTTCTTTTGTGGTCCTTCAGACTGCAGAGTCTGAAAAGTTTCTACAGCTTACTGCTTATGGTTCACTACTCCATAGATGTTTTCCGTATATTGTACACCGACATGTACAATAAAAAACACCTCTGCTGTGGGTCTCATACTTAAAAATAAATCAGTGATCTGACATCATTTTTTATAGGGTGTTTTTTTTTTCCCCAGATTGGATATCCTTAGTTTCATCTTAGTTTCACATTAGAAGAGGTACGCTACTCAGATGATCTTGGTCAATGGTAAACAAAAGCTTATGGCTGGAGGGGTTTGGGGGAGTTTTGCTATACCAACTCTACAGACAGGGAAAAAGATTCTTCTATAGAAACAATAAGCCCTGAAGTCAGACTAATTCCCACTTTTGATGCCCATGTCCACAAAAGGAATCTTTAAAGCATTTTTCAGCTGCTGCCTAATTTGGCACGTTCTTAGCCTGCATAAGCACCGATGTTTTGACCTTGCTAACATTCTGCTTCCGTCTGTATTAAAAATTGCTTCTGTCTTGACATCCCTACACAGAGCTATGTATATCCTACATTAAACACTCTTTGTCCATGCTCACCATTCAACATGATCCACCAAGTCTTTTAGAGCGTTGTCCTGGTCCAGGCTACCCATGAATTGCTGTAAGAGAGAGAACAGCCCCTGGGGCTGGCAGCTTCATGTCGAATTCCACCAAATTCCAGCAGTTTAAGCATTAACTTCCATGTAAATTTCCACTTCAATTGGCTCAAATTCACATGCAAACTGACTCCTGCAGTATTTTGGCAAGCTAAACATACTAATGCAATCAGGAAAGTGAATCCTAGCAAAATATACTGAATACATGTTATGCAGTTATTTGTCATACAGATGAAAGTTATAAGTGAATTAAATGAGTGAATTTGCATTTCTTAAGGTACTATTTTCTGTTAATCTCAGGGCCTCCCTCCTTTGTAGAACTGTAGTAGCCACTAAGAGATAGGCAGAAAGAAGCCATACCTTCATCATGTAATTTTGGAAGACAGGAAAAGTTATAAAAGGTACTAAAAATTACTACAATTCCACCAATCCAGAAGACATAATGGATATTTTCTTAGTTCTGACTCTCTCATCCTGGGCAATGTGATGCTCTGAAGAGACATCCTGCTCATTAGCTGACTTTGTTATTGCTGCCAGTTAAACCATAACCTTCTGAGTTCCCTCTATTTCCATGCTCCCCGTAGAAGACATATAAGGTGCTGTGAATCTATCATATATTCCAAACTCAGTGATTTCACATGCGCACTTACTTCCAGGGTCTTAACCACAAATTGAGGCAATTTTGCAGAACATACTGAGACCAAAACCAATTGAGAATATGGAAGTTGTTTCACTTTGCCTAATGAATTAAAGAATCTCTGTGCCAGAAAAGCAACACAGATATGTTATAAATTCACAAATTCATACAGGAAAAAACATTAAATAAATGTAGGCTAACTATTACAATAATCTTTACAGCAGGAACTGGAACCTATGTCTCCCCCACTCTACCTAAACAGTTTAATGTCAAACTACAGCAATAGTACACTCATTTGGTCTGGTTTAGCAACTTCTGCAAAACACGAAACAGTTCTAGTTGTTCTTTCCTTACCAAACTGACCCAAGGGGTCCCTAACTGAGATCTGGGTATTAACTTCTTTTATGTACCAAGGCGCGACTTTGTCCCACAGGGCCAGATGAGCTAGGTCTGATTCATCTGTCCAGGAGAATCACTCCTGGAGGTTCAAGCTTCATGTGAAATAATTTCCACTTCTGACTGTTATGGTTGTAAAAAAATAATCTGTATGACGTGACTTAAGCATAAAATGAATCAGCTTTTTCACTAGAACCTAGCAAAGGCCTTGAAAGAAATGGTTCCTTGATTAATCTTAATGGGAAGCAAATTTGAAATCCTAATTACAATGTGAACACCATTATTGCTAGCTATTCAAATATTGATTAAAAAGCATAAAAAGAAAAGGAAAAATCACATTATGATAATGTGATTTTATCATGGGTGCATTTTGGCATTATATGTGGGTTATGAGTTGGGTTATGAGTGGTTTGAGAGAGCACAATCACTTATTTTTCAAGCTTCCTGAGGCATAAATTTTACCTCCAAAACTATGCTTTCTACTCCTAGTTGGCTGAATTTAAGTGCAAAGGAAGAAAAATGATCTTTGAGAGAAGCACTCTTATAGAGTGCTTTAATTTACAGGCAATTTGTTTAATAATTTTCACTGTCTATAGTAACCCATGCAGTATTTAGACTACGAGCAATTTGTATTTCAAATACAGTTAATGTACTGTACTTACAAGGTAACTTGTTTGTTATGTTAAATGTGTAAAAATAAACATTTTGGTATACAGAAAAAGCTTTTGAAAGATTTACCTATGCTATAGTACTTTGATAATGACTTTATCTGTATGTAATATGTATGCACATATGCTTCAGCTACTGTATTTTCACTATATACCTTCTATTTCTGTGCAGTAAAGTGTGCATTTTATAAAAATATATAATTGTAAGGGACATCATTCAGTCATCTACACTGATATAAGATCAAGTATGTTTAGCTTAACCCTGACACATCTGCCATGTCTTCCTATTATCCAACTAGTTTAAGCAAATTGAAATTAGATTCCATTTTTCCAAAAACAATACTAAGTCCGTCTTAACCACACATATGTAAGAAACAGAGTCAATTGCTACAACAATGTGGAGTTCTAGAATTGACAACATTTTTTAATTCTTACATTGAGAAATGAAATTAAAAAAAAATTAAAAGCCAATATATTAGAAAAAATATTTTCCTGTGTTGTCATTTTTAAAATTTAGCTAAGGTCTCAAACTGAGACATATTATTTACATTAATTGTAATATCTTCTTATTCACTTGTTACAGCACTGTGAACAGCAGGCGGTTGTGTTCCACAGCCCTACAGGTCTTGACTACAGACACATTCTTTTCTGACCCATTATAATTGACTGAGAAAAAGCTTAACGTTCAAATACAGTCTTAGTTCCTTTCTTTAGATTTCTTTGTGCTCTTCCACTAAGGAAAGGTGCAGAGATATAACCAAGAAAATATTTCAGCCTGTTGAAATTTAATTACTGGAATAAAGTGAGAGTTAGGAAGAATTTGCCCCATCTCATTTCATAAACTGAGAGTTGCAACTACTATTTTACTTGCAACCTGAGTAAATTTTACTTGAAGTTTTTGAATGGCAAAAAATACCGAACCCCATCATTTCATCTTAGTTCCAAAATGACTTTGTACAGTAAAATTGTACAGCAGGGAGTCTACAACTTTTAGCATAAAATCTTGATTTTATGGCCAGTATGTCTTGAACAGAAAATATTTCTGTTCAATATTTTTCACAATAATCATCTACCTCAAAAGGAATTTTTTTTCTGAAAGTCTGAAGTTATTTGAAAATAAAAATTTGAGGTATTTGGAATTGAAAAAGAAGTTCTATTTAGTTATGGAAAAAATCTAATATTGTGATGAAATGTTTTTAAATTAGTTTATTTTTGTCAGTCTTTCAATTTTAATTTATTCCTTAGTCTTCAATATGCTATGAATTGAGACTGCCTAGCTATATTACCTATACTTGGGCTTAAAAGGGACACAGACTTCATGAAGACAGGTGTGAAAATAAATTATGCTCACTTAGCATAAACTATATTCACTTAAACTGCAGCTCACTTTCTTTCATAATTGGTTCAACTTCTTATCAATATTTATTTATTTAAAGATTTGTATGCAATGGAAATAAGCTGTTTGACTGTCACCAGCCGTCCTTGATACTCTAAAACATTCAGTCACAGATGACAGCCATATCCTGCCCATTAAGTTGTTTCACAGGGTGAAGTTTCACTGGCCTCTCAGACAGCAGAGCACGCAGCTCCTGGTAGTCAGCTACGATGAATTGAAAGATATCTTAATTTTCTCAGGGAGCAATGTTCTATGGCAAAGTCTTGTGGACAGCTTAAGCCATTGTAACTGGTAGAACTGACATATACCTACCCACCCCAGCCAAGTTTCCCTCCAATAGGTCTATTCATCAAATAATCCTCCCGAGAAAGTAATTTATGTGTTGTCAGATTTCATAGCATCTCATATCTCCATCATTATTTCTGTATCCTGTGACAATAGATATACAGGAAAGCACACATTGATGATATGCAGGGAATACAACTACAAAAAAACTGCATGTGGGCAGCTGAAGCAGCAATGAATCAATACCTCCTCGATGAGCTATACCTTTGTTAAATATTGTCACTACAAATTCCACTGTTTGCTCTTTGGTCTATTATTGTCAATAAACTAGCTTGTCTGGAAATCTTACCTTTAGTGGCTTCTCAGTGTCATGAGAAAACCTCATGAGATCAAAACAAAGTATATGCATAACTACAATACACAGTCTTTTGGGGCCTGGATAGGATACAAACCTATTCTGGATGTCTCCAGTGTTCGTGGTGACCAGGATGCCTGGCAGAATATTACTTAGGAGGATGAACACAGAAGAAGAAACAGCAATAATTTATTTCAGGAAAGCTGCTCAACACAATTTTACTATAAAGACTATCTTTCAGCATTTAAATAAGAAAAAAATTAGTTCTTGGTTACACCTCAGACCCAAATACTGATGTTTAATTAGCCACTGTAAGGCAGAAACCTCAACACCGAGTTCAGAAGAGAAATTTAACGTTAGGCAGACCAGCCTTTCGTCTGTTCAAAATTCAGCCTCTCTGCCTCTTCTCTCTGCAATAACTCAGGAAAAAGCCTTTGAAGAAGCTGAATTACAATAAATTTTCTAAATGGCAAAGCATTGTAGTGCAAGCTGAATTATCACTAATACAACTTCTGGCAATGTTTAATCACTTCAAAAGTGTTTTCAACCCAAATGTTTTGAACACTCTTGATGCAATGGCCTGGAAATATAAAGACCAGTTCTATGAGACAGTTTGCAGGAAATTGCTTGATGGAAAATATTGCTTATATTAATCTTAAATAGCTTATAGACTATCAACATCTAGGAAAAATCTTTACAATCTTGAACATAAATTGAAGTTATGCATAGTGCCTGGATGGCAAGAAAACAGATGAGCTGTGATAACAATTCAATCAAAATGGCATAAAGTCTAATGGTGCTCTTAAAATACGGTATGGTTCTCCTAATGGCAGTTCCACCCCTGCTGTGAATTTTGAACAGATTACCTTTCTGACTGGAAAGAACAGAATTCTTGAGACTGAATGTCAGCATTTAAATTTTTATTCAGTAAACAATCCACCATCAGCTACAAGGCTACTGAACACCTGTCTTCACAACCCATCGGTTCACTCTAGCTATCACTTACTGTCTCAGAAATTCAGGTGACAAATTTCTGTCATTTCAATTGAGACCCCTAGAGGCTTTGAGGCTTCTGAATCCTTAGAAAGCTCCTTCTGCTTATGTGAGATAAAGCAGTGATCCCCCAAGACTATAAACTTTGTCTCTTTTGGCCACCTTTATAAGAAGATGGATAGTCATTTCATACACTTCCTTTATTGAAGAATTCTCCTATTAAAAGTTCTTGGCACTATTACTACAAGCTCCATATTTAACTACCTAACTTAGCCATATAACAAAGATTTTTGCCTGGCAGCAAATTTTGTTTCAGAGAATGAAATTAACAACAAGCTTAATCTTTTTTAGCTAACACATAGAACAGAGAGGTCTCTTAGGTCTGCTCCATCTTTGTCAACCTGACAGTTACGTTTGACACTGTTGGCAGGATCTTTACTTTAGGATCAGCTGCTTAGACAATTTCATTCTGAGGTTTAGACAATTTCATGATGGAATGAAGGCAGGACTGGAGCAAGTTTGAATGCTTTCAATTCACTTCCTCCAGTAACATAAGCTCACCTCACCAACACTGCTTAGTATATATTTTGTCACGCTTCTCTCAGCTGATTCCTACATGCTTCAGGTATCCAGATTAGATTCAGGGCTTGATGGAGAGCTGTTAAATGCCATTGTCGTGAGCAACAAGACTGTCTGATCCGTCTGCTGACAACTATACCCTGATTGCTCATTCCCAGGAATCTATGCAAACAACAGTGAATTGAATTTCCTCTGCATGTTCACCTTTTGGAATGATTAATAACCTTAAAAACACCACTTTTCCTGGTAAGCCATCAGCCATTAGTTATAACTAACAGAAGGCGTGTGCTTCCAGCTGTAGAGAAATTATCCCCCCAGAATACCTCAGTGGTGGGAACAGATGAAATTTTCAGGAAACCACAGATGTCCAGGGCAGCCTTCAGAAAATAACAACGATATCTTTTTGAAAACAAGGGCATAATTTTTCAGACAAATTAAAGTTTGAAAGGTGTCTGTCACAGAGCAGCAAAAGCGGGCTGCTCCCCAGGGAAGGTGAGCTGGGAGCCGGAGTGACAGCGAGGTGGCAGGGCACCATCCTCACCAGCAAGGGCACAGTTCCACCGTCCCTGAGCATGGAGAGCAGGGCAGGTCTGGTGATGGTAACCAGGGTTAGTCACAGCCCAGAGATCCCCAGGCA
Organism: Oceanodroma leucorhoa; assembly: GCA_030449065.1. Taxonomy (NCBI): domain Eukaryota; kingdom Metazoa; phylum Chordata; class Aves; order Procellariiformes; genus Oceanodroma; species Oceanodroma leucorhoa. The sequence goes on from JASVER010000176.1 coordinate 364,961, forward strand.
GGTCTGTGGTGATGAGGTAGGTCTGAGGTCAAGCTGGGAAGTCAAGTCAGCGGGTCAGGGTCTATACAGCTGAATTTACTACATGTAGTGCATTTTACGAATCTTTTATATTTTCTTTTCGTTCTCCTTGCTACCCCTAAAACTGTTTTTTTTCCAGATCTAGGTCTGCTTTTCTTTAAATGACCATTGGTGAGTCCCTGGTGCCAGCCTGTTTCCACTTCACAAGGCCACCACTATCATACCAAGCATCTGTTCCTCTACACTATATCATCACATTAGAGCCATAAATGTTGCAGTCTACATGGAATAATTACTTGTAACTACCATCTATATAAAACTATGGCTATGCCATATGAAGATAAGTAAAAGTGAAACAAATCATGTGTGGCCACCTGATCATTAGCAAAACTGCTGTTGCAGCTAAACCAAGTAAAAACAAAGCTCCAGGCAGGTCAAAATAAGTTCAGACCAAGCAAGCCTGACAAGCCTCAGTCCTGAGGCCTTGCAAACACAATACAAAGCCTGTGTTCTGTTACTATCAATGGCAAAACTGTATTTATGGACCACAGATCTACAATATAGCAGTCTTCTTGGAGAAAAAAGAAAAAAAAAGGAATTTCTGCACTAGAAACTATTGCACATTCTTATTCAAGTATCAATCGATATCTTGATTTTGGAAGAAACTTTATTATTCTGAAGAGTTAAATAAAATATATACTTTGGCAAGACTAAGGTCATCCAATTGCATACAAATAGAGACTTGGGAGTATTACTAAGAAATATATCCGTTGTAGTAACGTTCAGATTAAGGATCATGGCAGCTATGAAGTAACTTATTCCTAAAATTCATTAATACATTCAGGATGTTACACTTACAGGGCTGCAAACTGAAGAGGAGGTTTCTTATTCAGAAAAATCTTTATTTGGTGAGCCATGTCTAATGTTAATCTTGGCATGCTGTCTTTGCTATTTGTTAAGTGGCTGAAGGATAAGGGTGAAGAATATAATGCACCTGCCTGTGTATGGTTCTGACAAGAATTTAGCAACAGCTTCTAAAAGAAATGATGGATTTGGGCTGGGAATAAAATATCAATAATTTTTGTAAATGCTAGTGAACAAAGACACAAATATTCACATGAGCAATTATTGTATAATCCTAAGGCAAGGCTACGTGTTCCCCTCTGACCTTCCGTAAGCTTCAAGAGAGAGCTGGGACAGCAACTATAATATTCTTCATCAAATTTACAACTTAATGTTTGTTGAGCCACAATGACCTCCAGTTCAGCTGAGTTATAGAAAACAAGTTGGAAGTGGGGGTTTTTGGAAGAGTTGAACTACTGATGGACACATTTCAAAGTGCTTGGAGGCTTAATTCTGTTCTACGAAAAAAAAAATCCTGGAGTCTGGATATATACCTAAAACATCTAAACTTTCTCACTTTGAAAGAAACAGACCAGAGATCTTAGTCTTTCTTTGAATATTTTAGCATTCTCATTCCAAATCAGAAATTGAGTTAGAGACTCAAATGGAAATTCACAAACACACCAAAGTTAACCAAAATGTTACAAAACTCAAGTTTCACCTGTGTCTTGAGCTAAAATTTCATAGATTTAGGATCTTACCCTAAATCACAAAAGTTGTCTCATCCCTGTTTTAATCTTGAGTAAGACATTTTATCTTACCTGCTTAGAAGTAGTTGGAGTTGGAAATCTTGATTATTTAGACCTTCCTGAAATAAGATGTTATTTTGCTTTTAGCTAAGCCATGAGTTACTTTTCCTAGAAATATCCACAGGTCTGTCACAACACGGCCTGATCGGACCAGGGGGTCGTAAATGTTTTGAAATTCCCTCGGGCTAAATTAAGGTGAAATGATACCAAACAATAAGTGTTTTATCTAAGGCAGAAGCAAGCTGAACTGGGAAAGCATTACAACAAACAACCCGAACTTAGAAAGCGTAGAGGTAGGCAATGTGAGTTCTATTAAAGCATTTAGAAGAAGAAAAGGAAAGAGAGGAAAGAGAGAAAGAGAGAGAGAGGGAGAGAGAGATCACCACCCTTAGATCCTGCGATGACGACGATGACAAGTGCAGCAATCCTCCGGTGGCGGGCACACGCCGGCTCTTTGGGTTGGTGTCCTTTCATAGTCGTCCCCTACCCCTTGGTTGCATCAGCCATGTAGTTTCTTGAACTTTTTTGCGCAGGCGCTGTTGTGGTGAGGGGTGGTCGCGAGGGGTCTCTCGGTGGTCTTCAGGTGGTCGCGAGCCCCTTCCTCAGATAAACTCTGTGTGACCTTGTGCCATGTATGGTGAGATGTCCGGCTTGGGCAGAACACAGAGCTGCGCACCCTCTGGCACGCCCTGCCTGTCCTGTGTTATCCAGCTCCTCGTTTGCAGCTTATCACTGCTATGCAGAACCCATTTGCGACAATGTTTGAGGCATCAACTTCACATTAACTCTTTCGGTCTCTCACAAGGTCATATGACTTTTGAATGTCTTGATGACAGATAACCATTTTTCCTCAATATACCCCTGCATTAGATACAAAAATAACAGATTTAATTTTCCTGAGAGGTGCCTGGGCTGGGCACTATGAGTTAAAAATGACTTACTAAGAACATTTGCATAGGCATAACAAACCAAACCCTCTGCAGATTGCTGGTTAGGAAGAATATTAATTCAAAACACAAATAATGAATTTCAAAAGAAACCAAATAAATACTAATATATTAAGATGAAAGTGACTTAAGATACTGTGGGACTCTACATTAAACACAGCTGAAAGGTGCATATAAATATCAGAGGAGTAATATGTGTATATAACTCTGTTGTGACCACATCTGGAATGACTCAACCACTTCTGAGTGTAACATTACCTAAAATATTGTGTTGGAGAGACCTCTATTTAAGTGACTATTATAAGGATAAGGATGGCAAATTAGTTAACGGTACAGATAACAGCCTTAAAAATGCAAATATGTTTTAAGATGTATGCGTATTGCATACATCATGGTAATCATCCACCATCATGGTTAACAGTCCTACTCACATGGTTCAGTATTCAGCCGTACCATACATGCGTTGTTGGACTGGTCATAAATGAAACAGCCATGTGTTTTCTTAAGTGAAAGGTAAAGAAAAAAGCCTAAAAACACTCAGGGAGGTTATTCTTATAAGGCAATCATTATTTTAACGAGGTTCAAAATGATGTGACTAAAATCAATAGGATAAAATTTGTAGAAGAAAAATTGAGGTTATACCTTAGATGAAAATATTTTCACTCTGAGAGCTATTGGACTGTGGACCCACCTATTAACTGTGGTCCTACTTCAAGGAAGAAGAGAGAATTCTCATCTCTTTTGCTGCTTCCTGTGACTGATAAAATCAGATTGAAAAAGCCTTTAGAGAAAATGCACTTGAGTTTTCAGCTCATTTTCCTTGTTATAATCTCTTTCTACACCCTTTTTCTGCTGTTAGGAATGGCTTATTGGAGGAAAAAAATAGTCTTACTGTTGTAAAAATGCTTCCTAGGAAGGGAGGTAAAGGCAGATAAATGCAGCTTGAAAGACATTTGGCAAATGCATTTCTGTTTCTAATATTAGCCTGACGTTAAAAGAATAATGGAATATGTCCAAAGTGTCACTGAACCTCTCTCCTCGTCTTGATAATGTAACTCTGAACAAGTTGGTACATAATGTAGACTTAGAGCCTTCCAAAATAGCTTCTTACGTGAATGCCTCTAAACACCATTTACATAGTCCTAAAAATGTGTAAGGGAAAACTAGCTGGTTCAAAGATAGCCATCTATGCCAATCTAATATTGCAGACATTCAGCCAGACATATTTGGGAATTATATTAAAATTTTCTACATGCTAACTGAAAAATTTTCTTTTAGAACAGAAGAAAGTAATAAAAACTGAGATGGAGCTATAATTAAAGATAATTTTCTTGCACAAAAAAAAGCAAAACATTGAAAATTGTTTTAATTTAGGAGTTGTAAGTTTGGGAATGTAAATATGGAATATTCATATTCTAAATTAACCAATGGTTGCGGATTTTTTTTCACTTGATCTTTCTCTAAGACTATTTGCATTTCATTATTTATTGCAAGTATTAGTGATAACACAGGTTTCAACCTGATGTTGAAATTAAAATATTTCTTACTAAGACTACATATAGTATAGTGTATTATATTTAGCAGAGCTAAATGAAATATATAAATATAAAGCAAATTAAATAATATGCTATTAAAATCAGTAACAATTTAATCATTAATTTCAATATTGCTAGTATTTTTTCTATTAAACATATATTCATATGCAAGAGAAAGCTAAGAAATAACGTTACATTTGTAATCATGTCTTGATAAGTCCATACCATAACTTATGTGTGATATCCTTGAGCAATTAATAGCACATTGTATGTATGGACAAAGTTTTTCATATTAAGTTAAATAAATAATATAACTTTGAAATACATCTTGGATTTATCTGCAGAGAAAAATCAATATCTATCATTCCAAAAAGGTTAATAGTAGCTATTAAAATAAAGTCAAAAATTGGTTTTAGTTAGTAGTTTATGATGTAATTAACTGGCATTGATACAAATATTTATGTTGTCCATACATTCCTATGATGAGAATACACTGATTCTAAAATTCTTTCACAATTATTTGGTTTTAACAGCCCATCTCACAACCATTCTTATTGATATCAGTGGTAATGATTTAAACTAGTAGCCTCAAAACTTTTAGAAGCAGGCCCACTGGAGCTTTTATTCTGAAGGACTTCACAACTTTAAAAAGTAAATGAGATATCTCTTGAGACCATGTTTCTGTGTGGTTCTGAGAAGAGAATTTCCAGTTCAGTTTTCCAGAGTGTTATGTTCTCTCTACTGATGTTCAAAGTCATCTCTGGATTAGATACAAATAAAAGGCACAAAACATTTAGTTGCGCAAAGAGATCAAAAGATTAGATAGGACAGGGCGGCTATGAAGGTGGAAAGAATTGAAAGTAAATGGTCAGTCATTGAATGACAATTTGAAGTTCTGTAAAGCAATCAGGTAATATCATTAACGTTAGACCTCTACATATCCATCGCTACATGGACCAGTCATCACAGTGCTGTTCCCTGTTGCTCTGGAGGGACCAGCTCCATTTGGAGGGAGGAATGATGTGCATCATTAATGTGTGACAGAAGAAGGTATGGGGATGGGATTCCCCTACTTCTTTGCCCTTCAGAGTCATCACAACTGTATCTCCCTGTATCAAGCATACCTAAGTATCCTCTTGCTTGAAATTCAGGCTGAGAAAAATTCAAACCAGGCCCAACCAATTCAAGCCATTTTTCAGTGGAAATTCAGGGTTCATTGAAGCCTCCAGAGGCTGAACTCCACACTCTGGACTTCCTCTGAAAAAATGAAGCCTCCTTTAAGCCACCACAGCCCAGTTTATATCAGTAGCATGCCAGCACATTGTATCCAGTACAGGATAGGCACCATTGCTGGCACTCTGCAAACACAGAACAGAAAACCAATTTCATACCTTGAGGGTATATGCTCTAAGGCACAATGATAGGCACACTGGTGGAGATATTACAGGTAAGACAGCAGATAGCAGTGCTTCTATCACAACAGCAGGTGAACCCTCAGTTTCCCAGTGCACACCTAATTTCTTAATCTTTCCCAAATGCAGATGGAAAGAAAGAAAACAAAACTTACTTACCCATTGTTTTCTGATCCAGTAGAGATGTCAGTTTTGCCTAGATCTTCACGTGCCTACTTTAGAACAGAATAAAGGCCGAGTACTTGATTTACTTTGAGGACTTAAGCATATTCCTGTGGCTTCAAGCTTTTTTCTTTTCTGTGCCTTGAGACTCCCTCCTATTATTCATATCTTGCTTTATGTATCTCTTATGGTCCAAACTCACTGCAGCCCATATTTTCACAATACCATTTACAACAACCTACACTCTCTACAAATGCAACTATGTGCCACATATTAACCTGGGAGATGGAGACCCAGTAGGGTTCCCCTGCAGTTTAAGACTGGAGCATCAGCTGCATATCTCTCTTCTAATTTACGAACAAGGAAATTACCCTCAGAAGATACTGTCTTGTTTCTTATGGAGGGTAGAAATGGAAGGAAGAATACTTTGCTCAGGTTTACAAGCCACAAGTAAACAAGTTTAATATTCTTATACTGTGTAATCTTGCCATCACGGGTTGATTAAGTATACTGAGCTACAAACACTCTTAGCCTATTCAAAACTAAACCAACAAAAATCTTTCTGTATGAACTTATGAAACTGGATTTTTGTCTCAAACGCAGGCACAATATTAGCTATAAGACCCTCTATTTATTATGGAGTACATGTGTACTATTGATATTCTTGTCTTTGAAAGATATGATTACCTGATACTTATAATTTATTTGCAGGAATTGAAACAGCAAACTGGGTTTTCTCCTTCTCTTAGAAGACTCTCATGTGGGCTGGCACACAGAGGGCTGATATTTTGTAATTTACAGTAGATAAATTCTCTAGAATGTCATAGAGAAAATGTAATTTAAGATCTCCCCTAGCTATACAGCTTTACTTCTTGTTATTGACATGCTTGCAGCCTATTCAATGTTATTTCTTCTAGCAGTGTTAATTTTAAAACCAGATGGAGTCTGCATTTTAAAATTCTATTTGAGTAGCTGATTAGATGCAGAAATTTTTCTTATGGTTTCTGAAAGAATCTCTATGAGGTGTCCCCTATGTTAATATCTTCCCTTACATTGATTGCATAAAGCAATATGACATTCTGTGTTAATAGGCTTTTATTAAGCTGGATTTAGAGGTTGCATCTCTTGGGGATTAAAGAAGTTGTATAATGTAGTTTTCTCAATTCAGTGACGTTAGAAAGGGTATGATGATCTTCTAGTTGGGAAAAGTGATGGCTTTCATCCATTTCTCAGCAGGCACTTATTCTTCCTATTTTTTCACTGTTGTCAGACCTGAAGCACATAGCTGTGTTTCAATAAAATCAGCAAGCAAAAATGTGTTTGTTATTTCAATAGTCAGTGAAAATTAATTGTTTTCATTCTGTTGGTGATAAACCTGTGATTTCTTTTGTTCATTAAAAACCAGGTTTAAAATTAGCTTACTTAAACATATCAACTACAGAATTTAACATGATGTACATTAAGATATTCATTAAACAGTGCTCAGCTCAAAATTCTAGTTCACATTTCTAATGTATACCTACAACATAACTGTTCTAAACTATATCCAGTGGATTACTTTGGGCTTCAGCATAATAGTCTTAGCTATGGTACACAGATAAAAGGCTTCATTCCCCAGAGTGGAGACTGGAACTCTGTACTGGGCACCTAAGGTCAAACCCTACCTGCAGAGTAGGAGGAAGAGACTAACAAACCAGACACTCAAGTATTACTGCAGTACGATTCATTACCCTGGTTCAATGACTGGAAAAAGTTGGGTACCTCCAAAAATTAAGCTCACTGATACTCTGAATTGACATCACATAAGGAGCTCTGTATAGCTAGCCAATAAAGAAATAGATTCTTAAATCTTGTTCCTCAAAGACCTGGAACTACACAGAGATGGTTTTGTTTATATGGGATCTACAGCCTGGAAGCTCCTCCTGAGGATAGCTGTTATTTGATGGATATCAAACAATTATTGACCAGTTAGCACAAACTGGCACATTTCGCACCTTGTAAAATCACACATTCAATGACCAAGTGTATCTGACACACAAAAAAATTATTTTCAGTCTCAGTAATTAGGAACCTTAAGAGAATGGAAGGAAATAGGAAAATATTATATGTACCTTTCCTGGCCATCTTCTTCTGACTTTTCTCCGGGATGATAAAGTACAATGGATGATTTATTAGAAAACTTGGTTTCTTCTCTCACCAGAATTTACATCTAAAGGAATTAAATTTTTATACTGGACATGTCATCAGTGGAAAGACCTGAAGATTTGGGAAAATCCATTGTGCTGGATGTTAAAGGGGAAGGTCCTTCAAAACCAGACCACTTTAGTTTCTTAATAGTCATGGGGATGTGTCAATAGGAAAAGTGATAGTAACAAAGAATTAATACATGCTGAGATAAGTAGGGGCAGATTTTGACTGAATAAACATAGTCATATGCATACTTAGCCCATTCCCTTGAATTGACTAAGCATAGATCCAAACTTTCTCCTCCAGCCTACTCCTCAATATGCTCACCACCCATGCCCCAGGCCATAGTTTGGATTTGAATTGAGTTCAGGCACATCCACATTAACACGCAATGCAGTACAGTAGAAATGGAGCTGTAAAGTAAAACAGTTGGTGTTGAAGACCAAATTTCCATACTGTGTGTATTTTAGGGGAGTTCTCTCTGAAAATATTTTGGCCCCGTGGGGTGAATGCTTGTTGGCTGGAGTTCATAGGTGTGCTTTTGGGGTGACTCAGTTTCATTTCAAAGAAATCAAATTTACGTGCTCTGATATTGATGTAAATGAAAGCATGATACATAGGAATGATCGGAGATTTATATCTGAAGCACAGTCATGACCTTATCTGGAACACTAACAGAGGTAAAACCATCCTGTAAATCTTCCACTCTAGCTAGCTGGACATAGAAGAGTAAATAGGTGATAATGCAGAGAATATTGAAGTTTTGGTAATACTGAAGATGACAGAATGGCATTTGCCAGTAATTTTAATGATATAGACAGTGGGATCAAGTGCACCCTCAACAAGTTTGCAGATGACACCAAGCTGAGTGGTGCGGTTGACACGCCTGAGGCATGGGATGCCATCCAGAGGGACCTGGACAAACTCGAGAAGTGGACCCGTGTGAACCTCATGAGGTTCAACAAGACCAAGTGCAAGGTCCTGCACCTGGGTCGGGGCAACCCCCAGTATCGATACAGGCTGGGGGATGGAGGGATTGAAAGCAGCCCTGCCGAGAAGGACTTGGGGGTACCAGTGGATGAAAAGCTGGACATGAGCCAGCAATGTGCGCTCGCAGCCCAGAAGGCCAACCGTATCCTGGGCTGCATCAAAAGCAGCGTGGCCAGCAGGTCGAGGGAGGTGATTCTGTCCCTCTGCTCCCCTCTGGTGAGACCCCACCTGCAGTACTGCGTCCAGCTCTGGAGCCCTCAGCACAAGAAAGACATAGACCTGTTGGAGCGGGTCTAGAGGAGGGCCACAAAAATGATCAGGGGGGTGGAATGCCTCTTCTATGAAGAAAGGCTGAGAGAGTTGGGGTTGTTCAGCCTGGAGAAGAGAAGGCTTCAGGGAGACCTTATTGCGGCCTTTCAGTACTTAAAGGAGACATATAAGAAAGATGGGGACAAACTTTTTAGCAGGACCTGTTGCGACAGGACAAGGGGGAATGGTTTTAAACTAAAAGGGTAGATTTAGACTAGCTATAAGGAAGAAATTTTTTACAATGAAGGTGTTGAAACACTGGAAGAGGTTGCCCAGAGAGGTGGTAGATGTCCCATCCCTGGAAACATTCTAGGTGAGGTTGGATGGGGCTCTGAGCAACGTGATCTAGTTGAAGATATCCCTACCCAGGGCAGGGGGGTTGAACTAGATGACCTTTAAAGGTCCCTTCCAACCCAAACTATTCTCTGCTTCTATGATTCTATGATTTAGGAGTCATTAGTTTCCCAGCTAAAGAGAAACTATAACGATCATGATATACTTATCCTCTTTACTTCCAAGCAGTGGTCCAATCATGAAATTCCAGTTTTCATATAGCAAACGTGGTTGCAATCATCTATTCTTCTTAATTTCAAAATGAAATAAATTAATTTCATTAATTTTGAAAGTATTTTATCTTAAATCCAGCTGGAGGTAAACAGTATAAAAACTGGAAGTTACTTTTTATTTTTGATTGTTAGATCTAACAAAACTCTCTTGAGCTGTTTGTCAGACTGCCACAACAGACATAAGTAGAGACCCAATTGCTGGATCTCCTTAGCTGAGAGACTATGCTGCCAGAAGGTCTCTGTAAAGAGGGAAAGAAGTAGGTGTGGGTCCTAAAGCACTGCAAGAGGGAATTGACATGTATACACGTTGACATGTGTATAAGGAAAAGATATCGACAGTATGGAGAGACAGTCAGGGACATTAGGGGGAAAAACAGTAAAGGAATAACTAAGGACAGTGCCAGGTGGCACTGAAAGAGCAATGGGCGTCGTGCTCAGCAGGTACTCAACTTGTGCCTACTGGTTGGTTAAGAAATGGCTACAGCCAGGAAGTACAGTTGATCCAAACACAGGTACTTTCCAGTTTTTTACCCAGCTGGGACACTGTGGTTAAAGGATGATCACTTCTATCTTTATTTCTACTTAGTATCAATTATGGAGTCTATCTGAACATGCTTTAATTTATCTAGCAGTGACACCCATGATAGGGACATCAGTTCCTTCAGCCTTCAAGCAAAAATTCAAGATACTGGGACAACCTAAACTGTCTCTGCCAAAAGACCATGGCCACCAGCTCACAACTGTTATGGCTGTCTAGTGCCAACTAGTCTATCTCTACCCTTGCTGCAATCATATACGTGACATACCATCGAGATATAGTCTAGATGTGTTTTTCTCTGATGGTGCCAGACTCACTCATTCTATCTGTAATATGAAATTTTGGAACCTGAGTTCACTACAGAAGAGCTTTCAATGTAGAGTATAAATATTCTTTTTAATATAGTACCCAATCTATATCCCTCTGACTAGCTTAAAGATTTTGTTATTCTTATTCATTTCATATCATCACATTTTTATTAGTGCAAACACAAAATGAAGTTTTTTAGCATCCCTTCTTCCCAGTACGTTCTCCTTGTATTTCAATGGTTATATTGCCTTCTGATTCACAAAGTTACTGCTTCTCCGGAAATCAAAGGCAACATTAGAATGGAAAACAGCTAACAAATGCCACATGGTAAAAGAACTGAAAAGAAGTCATTTTGTATGTCAGGCAAATCAATACAGAATAATTATACTTCGAAAGTTGAAATAACTTTAAAAAAAAAACAATGTAAAAACAACAAACCCAAGCCAAAACAAAACAGTTATCCAAACATGTCTGAGAAGTTTTTTGAAAAAGTACAAGTTGTTTCTTTTAATGACTCAAGGGGAAGATTTCATTAACAAAATGCACATTTAATTATGGATATTTTGAATGGTATGATGCGCAAGATGCAAAACTATTAAAATTCATTAGTAGGGTACAGCTGTTTTATGTACTTTTAAACTGTAGCCTAAATTGATTGTGCCTTTTTGTCTATAAACCATCTGTCCATTCTTTATTAAGGCATCTGTCAGTTCTTAATAGAAAAAGATAGTAAAAATGAGTGCAGGACAGCTTTTAACTCAGAACCTCACAAAGGCATTTCTTTAAAGGGATATAAAAGAAGAAAAGAAAATGTAAATCAGACAACTATAAACAACAAAACCACATGCAATCTGCATTACATTTAATGTGTCTTATGGCAAGTAATTTTATGAGCTTTCAGCTGAGTCATTAATCTCAGGATATATTCTTTTATTAACAAAAATATTTTCTTCCACCTTTGTTTGAAAACAATAAGGATGATAATGTGAAAATATTAACCCCCTCACTCTCCACTAGGAATTTAAAATTTAATTATAATGGGTTACCTTAATCTTGGTACTAGCCCTGAAAACAAAGCCTTGCACCTCTCAACCTTCATTAAAAATTGTTAGTGGGATTTTGTTAGAGCATTGGTTCTTACAGATTCACAAGTCTGCAGTTAAGAATATGAATCTGGTTTTGGTTCTCCCAGTAATCAAAACTAATTGCAAATGTGCAAGTATAGTTCAATGATTTCATGCTTCTGGTTCGCAGAACTGTAAGCAGGACAAGGCTTTAGTTTTGATGTAAGAACATAACTGTAATCTCATGAAAACCGCCCTCTGCTCTTCCTTTACCAAGGAGGAGAAATGATGGTTGTGTAACCCAATTTAGGTTTGAAAAGTAAGTGTAAGATGCCAAACACGTGTTTGCCGAAATCTAACATTTTGTGCTAACCCTTTTCCTGTTAAGTGACGGACACCTGCTCAATAATTTTTTGACAAGCTCAGGTCCCTTCCCCTCTGGAACAACACCTTGACACTAGGCAAGGGACTACCCATGTGGTCAGGGACCACACAGCCCAATCATATTATAAGTCTCTGAAAAATTCATCCCCACTTTGTTCAGTAACCCAAAGAGTCTTTGCTGAGGAATCCCCAAGATGAAGGTAGTTGAGGGCATGGCCACATAAGCAATCGCTAGAAGACTTGAGCTCCTCTGTCGTGGAAGCCCCATGCCAGGGCCATGTCTGACCCCAGGTCGTCTCACCAGTCTGATCCTGACCCACACTCATGAATGAGCTGACATCCCAGCTTGGCCTCAGTGCCTCTCTGATACAAACCAAAACGTTAATACACACACACACCCCCCACTCTGCTCCTCTGGGTTAGGTAAAATGAAGATCTGCGATGAGAGTGTTGGATTGTAGTCCCAACAATTCCAGTGGCACTCCAAAGACCTTTTCTTCCCTGAGTGCACACGCCTCAGCTCCTCCTCATTTAGCCTCTCAGAGAAAAAGGTGTGAATTCTGTTGCTCAAGCCATTTCAGAACTGCACTGAAGGAATCCAAAATAATACATTGTACACTAGGGAATGAGTCCAATAAAAACGTACTACACTTTGGGAGAAACACTGAAAAAATGAGGAGCTATAACAAGCATAGTGGGTCTTTTTCATGTATCATTTCTGCAATTATATTAACCTAAATGCCTTTTAATTAGAAAAATGAGGAAAAATAAGCATTCTAAAGATGAAATGCCAAAAAAAAAGTTGTTCATATTGTACAAAGAATACACATTTAGAAAATTATCAGCAAAGGCTGGAAGGTAAAGAGAAATGCAATGTCTCTATACCCCTAGGATCTAGGCAAAAAAAAAAAGACTATTTCAATTTTGTTTATGTTGACAGTTTCATTAATTTTTTTGAACTGAATGTACACATTTTGATTGAAGTTTGTATTGAGCGGGAATTTTAATTTGCCCATATTGACCTTTCTGATTAGTAAAACGTCCTTGAGAAAGAACTCATTTTATTCTTGCATTTCTCATCTTTGGTTGGTTTTGCTGAGTTCTTATATCTATATTATAAGCAAATGAATAGGAAAACTTCAAGAAAATCAATACCATCACGCTTATCTTTCCTCTTTTCATTTCTTTAGAACTGAAAATTTGCTGGTTTCCCTTAAAAACATGATGCAATTCCATTGCCAGTTTATCCTCTGAAACAACTGTACACGAAACTAAAATCATATTCACACAGTCTATTGAATATGTATTTTCATTACTACTTGTTCACATATAATAAAACATAAAAGAATTCAACTTTCACACAATGGATGCGCAAAGCCAAATAAAACAGGAAGCATAAAACCAATCAGGTTTAATTTTGATATTCTTCACTGATTTTCATTCATATTGTCAGATATGTGATATTGCCATTAACTGTTTGAGTTAGACTGGAATGCTTGTGAATGTCCAAGCTTAAAGTTATGCCTGTTAAGACGAAGAGAAGCAGGGAGAAGAGAAGCTATCTAAATTCTTTATCATGCAGCATTATCTTGCAAGATTAATCATTTAGGGACCCCAGGGATTTCTTTTAGCAGGGAGAGGGGGCTGATTTAAAATATTAATGAGTAAATGGCATTACTTTTATTTCAAGATTGAAAGAAAGCATTCAATGTTTTTATTAACTAAAGATTTTATGTTAAATCAGCTTTGAGGTTGTCTGAGTCTTAGTGTTTTCTAATGGGACTTGAAAATTCAATGGGACTTGAATTTTGTCAGTCCTACTCTGTCTGCAGCTGGGAATTACAATTCAATATCAATCAGATGACAGCTCCACTGGGAAAGAGGCAACAGTCTCATTTCTTGTACTAAAATACTGTTCCAGGACCAACAATACTAAAATACATTTTCAAAATTCATTTTCATTTAGTATCTAAGATAGCAATCCAACAACTTTTACTCACTGCATAATTGGATCAAATGCCTGCTCAAGTCAATGATTAACTTAAACTTGAAGGAAGCCAGGACTTGGGACTTTAACCTATGGATCTGATGTTCCCCTTCCTTACCCTTGGGTAAATCAAGAATTACTTCTGCCAATGGAAGCAACTTACTGTGAGCAAGCAGTGGATCAAACCCCAGACTCCCAAATCCCACAAATAAGTAAACCAACTTTTGTTATAAGATATATACTTGACCTTGAAATTTGAAAAACATTTAAAACTGAATGCCAATCTAGTATATAGTAACATTCTGAAGACTGTTTCCTTGTTGAGGTGTCTGGAATAAATTGTTCGAATATAGTACAGTTCAAAACTTTTGTAAACTCTGCATGGAAAAAAGTATACTTCTATACACTATCCTATCAAGTGAGCAGTTAAAGAGTGTTGAAGTTCACTTAAGATGCTGCTAGACAGTTAGTGGCATTGCCCTGAGAATTTTTGATGACAAGAGCTGTCATATATGTGTGATGGACCTAAGCACCGCAGATATTCTCCCTTTCCAAATTTGAGCCTGAACTGGAAGGTTGAACAGACCTTTACCATACTTATCCTCCTTTCCTTTTCCATCTCTGGGTCCTGACGAGGGAAAGGCTACAGAAGTGCAGTACCCATGTTTGTATTTATTATGTACTATTTATATAGTGACAGTGGCAACTTGGTTGATTTTTTGTTGGTGACCTCCCTCCCCTGTGAGAGATGCCATGCAGGAGTGGGGTGCCTTCCATTCCAGCAGATGCTTTGTGCTTAGGGGTGGTGCAGTGCTGGGCCACATACTGGCATGCATGCCATCTGCCCTTAGCATGGGACAGAGGTAAGACTGAGAAAAGGTTGAAAATTTATAAAGCTGTAGTGGGGATAGATCCCACTGTCTCCAGTACTGGAGCTGTCCCTGCATTGCACCAATCCTTGAGGGCCTCACACAGAGCTGTGGCCTTATTGTGCTTGGATCATTGGACACAGGATAATTCAGGTGAGGGGGGACCTCAGGAAGACTCTTGTCCAACCTCCTGCTCAAAGAAGTGTCATGGGTTGTAGAGCACACAGGCCCAAGAAGGACTACGCACTGCAGTCTGCTCGTGGACAAAGCAAAAAGTAGCATCCAAGGGCAGGAGACTGTCAACAGTGAAATGTCCCACAGACCAGAAACTGTAACTGTGGTGATAAAATATGATTCTTTTACCACAGTGTATTGGAAAACTCAGTCTGAGGAGAGGAAAAAAGCCTTTTTCTACTGTGTAGCATGTCAGGAATTGAAGGCAAACAGATAACTCAGTTCCCAGCTCTCTGTTCCTTCAATCCCAAACACAGAGCATAGAGGTTAACAATTCTTTTGGAGAAATGATGACTAATCCTATGTAAGTCTCCTGAGATCCTAGGGAAAGGAGCAGAGATAAAGTCCAGTGGAGAGCATATTAGCTGTAATGCCAAGGGTGAGTGTAGCTTTAATATTTTCATGTTACTGTGTTTTATTAATAAGAATCTTGTATTTTTATGACTCCTCCTCTGGTACCAAAATACAGGGGAAAAATAGCAAGCCAGTTATCTAACTGTTTAATAACAGAGATTTACCCTGTTTTACAACTGTATCCATCTGCAAGGACTGTTTTGCCTAATGAAATATATTATAGGCTATAACACAAAAATATTAATTTACACTGTGTCTTTTTTTCCTGTCTCATCAGATCATTTCTCATTACTTTCTGGAACAATAAAGCTTTTACATATTTAATAAGTGAAATCGTTATTAGGAAGGGAATTAAATGTGCATTTCAGTAACTGGTCTGTAGGCCTATGATGTAAGCTTTAGAACTGAACAGATGATGCACATTTTTTTGTCTTTTAATATCTAGTTTATTTTTATAATAGAGACACCATGCATTTTACTCTGAAGAAAAACCTAATGAGAAACTAGGCACCCATCCCTGCTTGTTTTTGATATGTCTCTTTTGACTGAATTAAACAACTGTTGTGTTTTAGCACTTAGACTCACAATAATTTATTGCTGATAGTATAAGACCATTTTTCAGTTACTTTTCCTGCTCTGCTAACAAATAAATCTGGTGTGTTACTGAAACAGAATCTTTTAACTTTTAATTAAAATAAAAAACACAGTATACATAGCCAACTAAACAATTTTAAACAAGTTCAAAATATTTAAGTGTTGAAAAATAATCAGATGGATCACTGAGAAAGACCCAAGGCTCTACATTCCTCATAAGAAGAAATTAAAAATATTTATGTTTTAGCCAGATTAATTTTCATTTCATTTGACCCTGTAAGTTTTTTCTTAGTCACATTCCTGTGAGTAGTTTTGCTGATATGGGAAACAATGTAAGTGTTTGCCTGAGTTAACCAGAGGACTGTGCAAAGAAAATGGGTTAATGCCACGTGAAGGGCTTGAAACTCCACAAAATCATGCAAATCTACACTTTTTACAGGGTTAGTTATTCTAAAATATACAGTGAACGCAAATACGAAGCAAATTGTCTGTTGCTTAAAAAAATCTTCAATTTTTAATTTGTGCCTCAAGTGAAATATAAAGGGAAAATATTCATTCATGTAATGTTCTGTAAAAATTTATTTTAGTGTCTTTGACTTTCAGTTTAAAATGATTGAGAAAATTTCTAGGTGATAGTGAATTCTGACGTCAAATATTTTCCATTTACTTCTACTGCAGATGTTTCTAACTACAAAGAGGTCACTCAAAACAGGCAACTACCCTGAAAAGAAATAATGTTCTTTCGATGCAAATTCATCATCATAAAAATTCAGCCACAATTCTTCTAGTGCACTTTGTTTTTTGGATACCAGAATCAGCTACCTCAAACAGAAGAGCTAGAATGGAAATAGGTAGTGAAGCGTTTGGCCATGTGTCATTCTTCTCCCTGTTATACAGAATAAATTTTGTCTCCTTTAACAGGAGATTGGCAGGATTTGTAAGAGTGCCCTTGCAGTTCCCAGAGATCATTACATAGCACAATACTAGTTTGTCCCTTTTCGAATGTTATCTATCTCCATTGGTAGCACAATGCACAACTGATCATTCTAATCACTGTTATGCCTGTTTTTTTCAGCAGTTAGTAATATTCTTGATATTTGGGGAATACATATTTTTATGGTTTTCTTTTATGAAGAACTACTCTCATTTGTTTCGTTTACCTTTCCAAATACTTTATGAGGAACATTGTCTCTCACACCTGTTTAAAGCCATGTTTATGCAACTCAGAATGTTGACTGGGAATCAGGACTGTCAGGAAATTTTCTGATATAGTGTTTTTTCCATAGAATATGTCAGTCCATCAACACCAAAGTGTTCTGTGAGAAAGGGACAGTGCCAGCAGTGCTCTGAGAAGTTTTCTCTGCCAAGAGGGACTTTGGCTGGTTCACTGCACAGCTGCTGCCTAATGTGCTGCTGGGAAGCCCTGCCCTGGTGGCAATCACGTCCTCAGCCTCCTGCCTGATCCGCTAGCCAGAATCCTGGGATCCCAAGGAGTCCTAGCTCAGATTCTGGCTATATTTGGCAGGTGGATGATTATGGAGCTGGGACTCAAAAACCAGGAAAGTCAAGAAGCTGCTTCCTTAGGTGACAGGGACACAAGGAATTGGGAAAGCAATTCAGAGGGAAAGCAAGTCATCCAGCTTCATGAGAAGCTTGACAGGTATTTTGCCATATGCTGTAAGATACTGGTCATGGGAAAAGCCCCAAAACTCCAAAGTTCCCCATTCCACTCTAATTTTGATAATACTTCCATTTTTTTGACATTTTGTATGCTTTGGATTTTTAAAAATTTCTGTAGCACATTAAATAATTCATTGCTAAAAATACACAGTCACACCACTTTTGATATTTTTTGTCAGATATTTGTGTAATTTTTTCCTGTTTTCAAATTACATATGCACTTTCTTCTCTTGCCATCTCATTACAAACAGCCAGCTTCTTGCTCTCAAAATATGTAAAGCAGTATTGCAACATTTTCCTTCTTTCACACTCTCGTTTTCTTAAATTGTTATACCTTATGTTTATTGATACACTTATTTTACAATTCTGAGAAATCATGGAATCATAGAAGCAGAGAATAGTTTGGGTTGGAAGGGACCTTTAAAGGTCATCTAGTCCAAACCCCCCTGCCGTGGGCAGGGACATCTTCAATTAGACCAGGTTGCTCAGAGCCCCATCCAACCTGACCTTGAATGTTCCCAGGAATGGGGTATCTACCACCTCTCTGGGCAACCTCTTCCAGTGTTTCAACACCCTCATTGTAAAAAAAATTCTTCCTTGTATCTAATCTAAATCTACCCTCTTTTAGTTTAAAACCATCGCCTCTTGTCCTATCACAACAGGTCATGCTAAAAAGTTTGTCACATCTTTCTTATACGTCCCCTTTAAGTACTGAAAGGCCGCAATAAGGTCTCCCTGAAGCCTTCTCTTCTCCAGGCTGAACAACCCCAACTCTCTCAGCCTTTCTTCATAGGAGAGGCAATCCATTGCCCTGATCATTTTTGTGGCCCTCCTCTAGACCCACTCCAACAGGTCTATGTCTTTCTTGTGCTGAGGGCTCCAGAGCTGGACGCAGTACTGCAGGTGGGGTCTCAGCAAAGCAGAGGGGCACAATCACCTCCCTCGGCCACGCTTCTTTTGATGCAGCCCAGGATACGGTTGGCCTTCTGGGCTGCGAGCACACATTGCTGGCTCATGTCCAGCTTTTCATCCACCAGTATCCCCAAGTCCTTCTTGGCAGGGCCGCTCTCAATCCCTCCATCCCCCAGCCTGTATTGATACTGGGGGTTGCCCCGACCCAGGTGCAGGACCCTGCACTTGGCCTTGTTGAACCTCATGAGGTTCACACAGGCCCACTTCTCGAGCTTGTCCAGGTCCCTTTGGATGGCATCCCGTCCCTCAGGCGTGTCAACCACACCACTCAGCTTGGTGTCATCTGCAAACTTGCTGAGGATGCACTTGATCCCATGTCTATGTCATTGATGAAGATATTAAACTGTACCGGTCCCAATACGGGACTTTGTCGTTCCTGGGCTCTCTTCATATTTCACAACAGTCTCCTAATTCTAGTGTCAGTCAATGAACTAACTACGGTGTTTTCATATTAGGAGAATTTCTCTTTGTTTGGTGATTGAAGAGTGATCTTCATTGTATGCATCACTTGTTTTCTCTTTGCAAAACTATTTGCACTTTTTTCCCCTGGGCAGCTCTGTGCTTGTGTTTGTCGTGGTTTAGCCCCAGCCAGCAACTAAACACCATGCAGCCGCTCGCTCACCCCCCCACTCCAGTAGGATGGAGGAGAGGATCGGGAGGGCACACGGAGGAAAACCCGCGGGTTGAGATAAAAACAGTTTAATAATGGAAATAAAATAAAGGAGAACAGTGATAATAACAACGATAACAACAATAACAGAATATACAAAACAGGCGATACACAATGCAACTGCTCACCCCCACGTGTTCCGCA